>JAZGTI010013970.1:0-14444 GCA_036877585.1 Botia kubotai
AGAGCAATTCCAACTTCCAACAAGCAAACATGAAAGAAAATGATAAATTGGGCTGAAAGGTGGTCTTGTCAGCATGGCTGGTTTCACTGGTTTTGGGTCTCTCTGTGATGTTCCCTGCCATGTGACTCATTTAGAAGATCGTGTAGTCAGGCAGGCTCTGAGAGAAAAGAGGAAGGCCTGGTCCAGTCATTAAGAGCTTTGTACTACGTTGGCCCTGAAGGTCACCCTGCTTTATAATGATGTGTCCTTGGTGCCAGTGCATGGATGAGACGCTGTGGGGTCAGAAACTCCTCTGCAATCTAACCACTCATGTCTGCTGTGTCCTGTTTCCACAACTCCACATTGACCTCCTTACACAGCACTGGTCTTAGGCTCTTCTCCCAAACACCACTCGTCGGCAAGAAACTAATGAGAGGAAAGCTGTAGCACAGGCCCTAATAGACCTCAGTGTTGTAGCTTCAGGCAGGGCAACTGAAAATGAGCATTTAACCACAGCCAGAGTAATTGAAAAAATGACAAGCCATACAAACACAGATCAGTACAGCACCACACAATCACACACTTGTACAGTGCTAGCTGCAAATTATTCTGATTATTGCCATCTACTGATTGCCGTTGATCTTCTCTACCCATCCATCCTTGCTTTCTTTCATCTCCTCCATTGCAGGGGATAAAAATGAAGAGGGCCTGTTATAAAGGGATACAGATCCAAATCAAGCAAATTGAATCAGACTGCGGTGCACAGGAAGCTTAGAGAAAAGTGTTTAGATTGTGGAAAATGCCTCAATGTGCTACAGAAATCCCAAAAAAGGCCAGAAAAAGCACCAAACCTGACCAACACCACCCTTTACCTATAACACATAACAAATAGAAACGCTACTAGTTCTAGTGGTGGTGTCGATTCCAGCTCAGAAAAACAGGCAGCAATTTTCATTGATCTGAGACGATGTTAAGTTACAATAATGTAACTGATTACACTACCACAAAACCTGCCCACAAACAAACATCTTTGTTTACAAGCCTAAAACATCTTGAGATGTTTCAAAGCTCAAAGTAATTTGATTCCGCATTGTTATGCAAGCATAAGCATCTTTTAATTGCAACAGTCAGAAGAAAAATAATTCTTACCAGTCAATTCACACATTTGATATCCTTTGTAAAAGAATGCAATTTACAGTTGGGCTGTGTTAAACGAGATGTCTGTCAACTGAATCATAATCTTCTGTGTAGATAGGTTTATATAATAAATGGTGAATAATAGGAGTTGTGATGAATTGTGAGGTATTTCAAAACTAAGTTGTTGTTTTAATAACTGTGAATTGACGACATTATCCTGCCCCTGATTTAAGATCAGCAGGGTTTAAGGGCAATACCAAAACATTGTTTCAGCCCAGAACCACTTTTTATGTTGTGGAAATGCAGTTTCTGGCTCCATATTGGAGAAAAAGAGGTTGCAAAATTTAACCTGGATTCAGCTGCCGCTCATCTTTCTCCTTGTCTATCAAAGTGTACGTGTGGAGCTGGAGCTGTAGTGGTATTTTCCACAGGTTTAACTTTGCTCACAGCTCCACCTGCTTGTCATTTATTGATACTGACTCACTCTTTGTGAGCACATGCTAACATATGTTCTCTGGAGTTATTCAGGTAGGCAGGACAGATCAGTGTTTTGCAGTAATCAATCACCTCAGTGTCAAACAGCAGAACCTAAATATATTTATAATATAAAATACAAAGTGTAAAGAAAGATATATAGACAGCTGACCTCAAAGAAAACCAACTCGATTTTTTAAACTTCAATGAACAGTCCAGTTTTTGTGTTGTTTTAATCTAATTTGATAATAGAAATGATATTATCCCATCATCGGAGCAACAGATACATACAGTTATTAAATTCATCCTCATCTGATTGGATGAGCCGCTTCCGAAATGTTTAATGAGGTTACGATCATTTCATGTTCAAGCTGAAGGATAATAGATGCACAACTCTAATAAAATATAATCTCTTGAGTGCTAAGAGCAAAGGCTCAAATCCCTGTGCATAAGAGAAAACAATAATGCTTATGCTACCGAAATGAAATTGACATGACCCCAGATAACCCAAAATTAAAAAACCTTGGACACCAGCCTGCCCTTCATATTAATGGTTCATCTCTGATACAAGCTCTTTCCTGACAAAAGCATCAAACTCAGGGATGTAACTTCTTATGCTTATTTACAATCTGATGCTAGTCATACAAGAACACAAACTTGCTTCTTATTTTGTAACAATGTGCTGTAATTGAGAGGACTTCTAAATTGAAAGGTTTCTCTTCTATTTTTAAATCATGAAAATTACTTTCCCAAGGCATAGACGGCTTTTAAAAAGCTGTTTATGCTAAATTAAAAAAAACCTTAGCAGTTTATGTAGAACCTTCACATTACACACCTAGTTGCAATACCACCTTTCAACAGTAAACCTTACTCTCCTCCTCTTACCAGTTCAAAACAAAGAGCTCTTTTTGTGACGCAGGGCAATGTTGCCAGATAGAAAGTTGAGTTCTGTAAGCAGCTCTGTGGTGAAACAGGTGTAGCTTGGGTCTTGTTCCCACACACTACATATGTGCCTTACAATACTTCCATTAGTAGGATGGGGATGACCCCAACGTGCTGACTGGGTCATCATATTTTAGTGTCCAAACCAGAATACTTTAAATTATAATTTTGCCAGAGAGTGAGAGGGCATCTGCAGCTCTCTTAATTTGAAGCAGTCTGCAAATGCGAATTTGAATTAATAATCCAAAAAATTGATACTAACTTTCACTGCACGGGTTCTAGTATTGACTTTCCCTCCTATGCCCTCCACCTTCTGCTTCCCTCTCTCTCTTTCTCAGCCTCTGCGGAGTCTTCATTACCACAAGATATAGACGTAGCTCTGTTAAACCCAGCGAGGCTGGGTGCTCTCTAATGAGGGGTATACTCATCATGCTGAGCACCAGTTCACTGCTCTCAGGCAACTTACTGCCACCAAATTTTTTTAATATTCTGAAGAATGTAGAGGGCTACAGTTGCCAAGGAAACCAGAGGTCACATGGTCACAAAGGTCCAGAGCCTCCAGTTGAGTAGCCAGAATGCCTCTGATGATGATTTATTCAAACTTGGTTCAAAACCTGCAATCCCTCCACTTTCCTCCCATCTCCACTACATTGCCTTAATGTAGCCAAAACCTCATTCATAACTGTCAAGAATCTATCCTTCTGGACCATGGCTTATTTAGTCAGAGAATTATACATAAAAAGTGTTTTCCACAGTAGAAGAGAGTTAATGAGAGAGATGAAGAAAAAGAAAGAGGGTCACAGAGTAAGGCAATAATTTTCTTTGATTTAGAGATAATGATTCTTGGGAGGATAATCTGCAGATGCTAATCTGCAGTGTAACTCATTACGCTACATTGTTACTTCATATGGAAGGTAATGCATCAAATTACTTTTGCGTTACTTCACCTGACTCTCTACCCTCCAAAGTATAAAGTAACACTCTACTTGACTTACAGGCATGTTTTACAATAGAAGTGCTATTTGTGCTATAAATGTTTATCCCCAAGGAATTATAACACTGAATTAAAACTACTGTTAAATATATTGTGAAACTATTTTAGTATGAAACTATTTTATACCAATTTGTGTCTGTGATTAGGAATCTCTGTTTAGAGTATTAATTTATCACACAACTAAATGTTACATTTTTGGCCATTTTAAATTATTATTTATGACAACAAAAAACAAGACTTGAACAGCTGATGGCAAAGTTCAGGGGTGAGGCAACACCAGAATTGTTATTTAGTGTGCTATAGAGCAGTGGATACCACAGAATCACTTTAATTCTTTAATTCTGTTTGCTGTGGAGGCCTGACCCCATGTTTAAGCCCTGACTTCAGAGCTGAGAGGACAGGGTGATAGGACAAAAAGAGTCACACAGTATTAATAAAATGTTCCAGCACACAACACGTGGAGCAAATCATCCCCTGAAGATCTCAATGCTGCTAATAACTTATATATGAAGATCAGGAATTTAATACAAGGAAGGGAAAAGAAATTGTTCAGCATAACAGACAAACAGAAACAGACCATCCATGTTAAACAGAATGATGAGGACAATCAGAACCAGCAAGAAAAACAGTTAAAAAGAGAAGAGTTTGAGTTGTTTATCTTTTCAAAGTCTCTTTCAAAGCTAATATGCAGTTATCTATCACCATCAGTCACAGTGGCTGAATTCAGGATCGGGAGACGACTATGTGTTTTATGGATGAGCGTGTGTGCTGGGAGGGGGTGAAAGTGGTACTCCTGGTGGGTAAAATGAGAGCATCTGCCCCTCTGTGGGAGACAGTCCCAGGGAAGGAGGATGGCTTTGAGCTGAGACAGCGGAAGAGAGAGCTGGGTAACTGTCCTGTGGAGCAGCCATAATGCCAGGAAGGGTGGTGTTAATGCACACACACATACAAATACATACAGTGTACATTTGGACTCTGTCACTGACTCGTTAAGACATAAAATGTATCTACTGTTTTTAATATTAAAACGGTAGTTTAAAAGTTCTGGTGAAAGCGCTTGTTCCTTTTTCTGCCAATATACTTTATTACAGCCATTCATTTTTTCACAGCCATAGATCATGACTTGATGCTTAATAGTCAAGTTGCAGATGGTGTTAGGGGGAAGGACAGGCTCAATCTACAGAGCATTTCATTGGACAAAAATCTGCGTCGTGCAAGAGGAATAATCAATATTTTTGGTCCTCTTCCAGAAAGACGAAGCAAATTTAAAATGCATGTCAATGTAATCAATGTTAGCATTTAGTACACACACACACACACATACATATATATATATATATATATATATATGTATAAATCCTCAATATATATAAAGCCTCAAAGTTAAAAAGTCTGATTTTGATTTCATAGGGTCTTTAACTGCTTATTTTTTCTCTTCCTTAAATGACAGATAAACATTAGACCAGCCGCTACTTAAACAAAGAGCACATTGACTTTTATCTGCAGGCTTTGAATTTCTGCCTTCCTCTCTCTTCCTCTCTATCAGTTATATGTGCTCTATCTGCTGGACAAATCTCTAACAGGCCTGAGAACAGAAATACCACACAGCTGAAACCCTGTAAATTACTCATGCTTGATATTGCTTCTGCTAGGACTCTAGCCCCTTATTTCCTCTCAGCACACACACGTCAATGGCAAGCGTTTTCATTAACTTTGTGTGGAGACTATGTGTGTGTGTGTAAATGTGTAAATGTTATCGTCTATGATCAGGAAAGTGGTGAGCCTCCAGGAGCCTTAATGTACCTCAACTAATGAAGGGCCCTTTAATGCACTGTGGTCATTTTCCCCAGTATTTCTTACCAAATGGTCTCAAAGCCATACTGCCGCTGAAGATCACACTTTTCTCCCTGAAAAAGCTGCTACACCCACAATATAATTGAGTCATATGGCTGTGAAACTGACAGATGAACTAGCAGCTGTAGGCCAGCTAGAAGAAAGAGAGAGAAAGAGAGAGAGTGAGAGAGAGAGAGAGAGAGAGACAGAGTGAGAGAGAGAGAGAGAGAGAGACAGAAAGTAATTAGTGTAAAGAAATGACATGGGTGTAACTCACAACTGCAAATGCTCTGGAAAGTGGAAACCAGTTATATTCAATGAGATCTCTATACAGATGCTACAAGTGGAGTCTGGAAGGTCTGGTTTACTTTTTGAGGGGCAACAGTGTTATTCTTTGAAAGGGTAAATATAATATTTTTAATCAACACCTGCTTCTTTATTACTATTAAAGATAGCTGATGTTTAAAAAAAAGCACAGACTATAATAAGGCCCACCTACGTTTCTTCCAGAATTCTTGCAAAGGTTCTTGGTAGGTATTTGATCCACAAAAGACTTATTAGATGACATAAGAAAAAATAGGTTTAAAAAATGTAATATATTAATATTAATAAATATTTTTAAAAATAATTGTTTTGGTTTCTCTGTTTACAATATGAGTGGATGTTTACTTTCTTATAGCATCTGTGACCCAGTAAGATAAGCACTGTTTGATGTCTGCATTACCTTTACCATTGTGACCACCAAAACGAACTAGAAGCTGAGAGGTCTTACACCCCTGGCTTGAGCAGTGGAAAAAGATCCTGGAAACTCTAACTGGACACAATAAGTAAAGCCTTTCCTGTTCCGTTGACTCATGCAGTGAAGAACAAAAGGCCTGAAGCATGACCGGATGACCAGCAGTAGCCGGCACCATGGGAATATAGTCTGGTCTAGGATGCATAATGGCTTTAACAAAGCCAGGGGCAAAATCCAAACAGGCTCTACAGAAAGAGCTTGTAGATCCCCTACCCTCTTGAGTAAAACTTATCTAAGGCTGACTCAGTAAGGTCCCAAGTAGGGACCCATGTGCGACAGAAAGGCCCCAGCCATCTGGCACCACACAGAAAATGAGACACCAAAGTATGTCTCCCAACAGAGGTTCATGGCTAGCAGAAACAGTGGGCACACAAATATTAATGGTAACAGAAGATAACCCTGCAGATAGGCACTTTTGAAGGAACTCCAGCACTGATCCAATAGGGCAGTAAACTGGGTCAACATGGCATTGCTCACACCATGACACAAAGAGTTGCCACTTCAGGGAATACAGTTTCCTATTAGACAGCGCTCTGGAACTACAATCTCTACAACCTCAGCTAAGAGACCAGAAACTAAGAGGTGGCTCCCTTCAGGGCCACAACCACAGTTTTCAAATTTCTGGCTGAAATTTCCTCTGAGCCTAAGACAGAAGATCCCTTTGGACATGAAGCTCCCAGGGGACTTCATCCAGGAGAGATATTAGGTCTGAGACCCAGACATGGATTGGCCAGAATGGCACAACAATGAGTAGATGGACTCTGTCCTGGCAAACCCATGCTAGGACTCCTGGGAGCAAGGCTATCTGTCTCTGCCACATCTGTACTATGGCATCCAGCCCCAATGGAGCTGGGTGAGTGAAGCTGAACCAGTAGGGTAGTAGAACAAATCCACTTCCACTTAGCTATACCTCTGCCAAATGAACTTGATCACTTGTGGATGGATCCTCCACTCTCTGGGCCTCAGCGCCAGATATAGGGATGTACATTGCTCTGATGAAAAGCAGTCTGGTCTCTGCCTAGAGCAAGATCTGCTGCACCAGCTTCAACAGGGGTTTGCGAAAGCTGTCCTCCCTGGTGACTTATATAAGAGACTACTGTAGTGTTGTCCATACGGACTAGAACATGTTGGTCATTGAGATGTGGAACAGAGTGCTTCAATGCCAGAAGCATTGCCCTAATTTTCAGGTAAATTGTGAGCCAGGAGAGATGAAGACTCCCACAGACCATAGACTGGACAGCCATAGAGAACACACCCCAGCCCATGAGAGGGGCATCCGCTGTAAGAATCCTGTGATGGCATTGAACCCCTAAAGTGGGACCCAAAGTGAGAAACCGGGGGTAAACTATTTGAAACCATTCTTCTTTAGCCAGAACTGAAAATGTAGTCCTCTGTGTGAAATTATGTGTCCTTTAGATCTATTGTGATGAACCAGTCCTCAGGTTTAATTTGGCACACAATCTGTCTGAGCATCACTATCTTGAATCTGTATCTTCTCAGAGGCCAATTTAAATAATGATTTAAAGATTTACAACTGGACACTGTCCCCATCCTCTCTGGGTACTGTAAAATATTGTCTGTTAAAGTCTGGATCTCTCATGTGAGGGGGAAAATGGCTCGAGCTTCTGTCCAACTGAGAAGATGGAACAAATGAAATGCTGGATATTTCTGCCCCTGAAACACCTGAGGTGGCAGTGAAAGCAGAAGCTCCAGGGAGATCTGGCACAATATGTTGATGTATGCACAAACCCTGCTTCTTAGCCTCATGTTATTTATCAATTATGAATTTGTCCCTTTTAGTCAGTCATGTTTGACATTACGTCAAAGATTGACACATGGGGTCCTTATGGAAAGCATTACAACGACTGGACTGTGTTATGAACATTAGCGATGCAGATGCTGACAAGTTGTAGCATGCCATGTGACAGCTAACATTGCAGCTTTGTAACCTTCCCAGCATCCCATGTAAGCTGCAGAGTACCTATAAAGAATGGGGTATGGACTGTAGAAGCCTCCTGAGAAGTTCCCTCCATTTGTGGGTTGCTTGTTACAGGGATATTGTTTTGAAAGCTACTTAGGCGGTTTAGCGGGGCACCAAGAGACAGGGTGGTTTGCCTACCTGTGGGAGGCTTGACATTGTGGTTTAGGTGCAGCTGTCTGCTCAGGGCGTGACAGAGCCAATGCTGCAGGGAGATGCCCTTAATGACAGGCAGATGAAGAGGGAGTCATCAGCATCCTGGTAGTGATGATATTGCTTCTGTACTGCTGAGCAAAGTCCTTGACAGTGTCGCTGAAGACATTACTTCACCCATGCTTCCTCTTTTACGAAACTTGTTCTTTACTAAAGCACCCAGGAGTACAAACACTGCACTTAACTGCAAATGCTCTTTAGTTTGGCAAAGGCACTGCTGAACACATCTTTACACCAACTAGAAGGATTTCTAAACATAAAGACGAAAGGGTTTGAGCTTGCAGACATGGAGTGCTCAGCTTCATGTGAATATTAATTTTCCCAAAAATTGATTTTAAAATTGCCAAATGTTGAAATACATTAAAAGTATGCAGCTATAAACAATGAAGATTGTATAGTTAAGATAATCAGATTTTTTATGAAAAATATTATATAAGCTCATATTGAAATCTAGCAATAATTATCTGAGGTGCAGGAGATTGATCCTCGCTGAATTACATTGCTGTCTAGGATAAACAACATTTAAAGAAATATTTCTTTCTTAACAGTGAATGCCACTAGGAAAACATGCATAGCCTGTTACAAAACAAATAGATATAATGTCAAATTTAAGACATAAAATTGGCATACAGTAAAACAACATACTTGGGCCATCCACAACAAGTAGCTGACAAAGGAGGGTCAGGTAAGCTAATTTAAAAGGTAAGAAGCAAATGTAAGTCAACATTAATTTAACACTAGATTTAAATAATTGTGTTACAATTTTCTTTAAAAAAGTCTTGAGCTTTACTCAGTACTCAGTCGAGCGCTCTCATTAGCTAACTTCAGTCAGTCAAACTTAATTATTATGTATACATTTTATGTAAATTATGTTTACTGAACCTGATTGGTCCCGATCCACATTTAGTACATAAATGAACATTCTTTTTGGAACAAAAAAAAATGAGATTAAATACAAGTATATGTGAATAAAGATTAAGAGTAGGTACAAACACTCCAAAAATATATACATTTTTCATCAGATTGTGCTGTGATTGTGCTAAAAGGCATATTACGATTTAGATCTGATCAGTGTTAAATTAGGAATGTGAGAACTTTTTAAACACATCCTTTTCACACAAGCTTTGCTGATGCTTGCCGTTATCCGTGTTAAAGCATAATCTCAGAATGATAATTATGCAAATCAGTGGCTGGAGGTAATGGAGAATGAACACACCCATGTGCAAATGAGACAATAACGATTCCTGAGGAAGGAGACAAAATTAACATCTTATTTTAAAGCTGATCTAACGATGTTCAGGTACGCCTTGATCAAAGCCAAAACTCATGAGTACCAGAGGCTGATTTAAACTTCAGCACTTTATCTCACTTCCTATATCTCATTCAAGTATAGGTTAAAAAAAAGAGTAAATATATTACATTTTAAAGTTACACTGAATACTTTTTTGCGAAGTACTTCTGAAACAATGTCTAAATTATGAAAATTTATGAGATTAATACTTCAGCAATATTAGAAGCCTACAAAGTTTTGTTACACATGGGGCATATCCCCCCATGGTTGCCGCAATGTTGTGAACACTTGACTATTTAAATACTACTGTTAATTTTGGTAACCCCCAATTTTTGGACACTTTTGTTAACTGCAATCACTGACTATAATCACTGCTGACTTTGAATAGTGTATTTCTACAATTCCATCAGAACTGAAAATGTTGCTTTAGTTTTTGTTCAAAATGGCCATATTGGCCAATGCAACATAAACAAAACAGCACTACATTACACACTTAAAGGTGCAGTAAGCGATTTCTAAGAAACACTGTTGATATTTGAAATTGACACTCAAACAAACACCCTCAAAATAATGAACAAGCTACGCAACACAGGCAATGACTAAGCTGGTGCATACGCCACTGACTGAAAACAAGAATGTTATGGTGTTGTGGTGATCGGTCCGCTCCATTTTGTTTTTTTCTTTCCTATTTACACAGCCAGGACTATGTGCCAAAACATTTTTTTTTCCATACACACGCAGACACACACACACACAAAACAGAAATCTGGCAAACATTTACAAACAGATATATAACATTTTAAATAAATATACAGAGTAATACATTATGGTCATTCTCAAAATATGGTGACGAACGCATACCTTGACCTTTCACTCATGAGAAATATTTCAAGAAACCCCATGTAATAGGGCATGTTTCAGTGTATTTATCATGTAGAATATTGGCAGGACTAAAGGACATATGGAGAGAAAAGTGCAGATGTATTTGTCCAAAACAGCTCTCGGCAGTGACTAATTGGTGTAGTACTTATGCCTCAGCAAAATGAGCACCCTGAAGCCAGCAGCTCCCAACACACACACTCAACATATCCATTATGATTACACCTAAACTGAATTTTATGATTGAGAGTGTCACCAATGACATGCCAATACTGTGAGTCAGTGCTTTGAATAAAATGATCTATTTGTAAAAAAATTTAATCAGTCTGAGATGGTTTAATGGGTTTGGTCGCAAGTTATTTAGTTTTAGTGAGGTTTGGGGCACTGGCTGGGAGTTTACTTTTGACCTTGTTTTAGTGGTCTTTACAGATCTGTCATGTTGAATGGCTGGAGACAGCTAAAGCTTCACAGGTGCCTATTAAAATACAGACTGGTTGGCTTAATTGAAACCACTAAGCATGTGATCCTAATTGAAGACAATTGAACGGGGGGTGTGAGAATGAAGATTTGAATAGACGGTTAGAAAGAACTTACCTAAGACAAGAAAACGTAAACAAAATGAGAAAAACATTTTCATGGTGGCATGAATTTTCTCCCTTTCCAGTTGAAGGCAAATATCCGTCTGCAGAACAGCCCACCAAAACCCTTACACTACAAGGTAAGCTCAAATCCACCTAAAAGACCTGCTACAGACACATCATTATAGTGATTCTAAACTAAACTGTCAAGCCCTGTTTTGAAACCCTGTAGCTTCCAGTAGACCTATTCACACCAATGATCATAACAATAACTATAAAGTTGTAAAAATGATTTTAAATTTAAGAGAATAGCAGTGTCCATGTAACAACAATAATGTTGGGATGACTTTCAAAAAGATTTTATTCCAGCCAGTCAAAATCGATTCCAATTTTAAGGGCTTGTGCATTTTGTTACGGTGGCGGCTCCAGCCTCCTCTTCACCGCGCCACCAGAGGGAAGCCTCCCCGGAATACTGATTGCATCCAACGAACTACATCTCCTATCATGCAACTGCCTGCCACTGATTACTTCCTGTTCACCACCTGCTTCACATCACCGCTGTCTTTATAAACCGGACATGCACGCTCATTCATTGCGAAGTCTTGATTTGCCTTGAGCATCAATTCTGAGTGTTTTTCACAGTTATTTCCCTGTTGGTTTTCTGTGTATTATCGGGATTGTTTACCGATTGTTCTCTGCCTGCCTTTTGACTTAGATTGTTTACCCGTTTGTGATTGTTTGCTGCCCCTCTTGATCTTGGACTGTTTAACGATTACCTATTTGTCTTATCTCTGCCATACCTGTTTGCTGTTGGTTACCCTGCCTGTCGACCATTAATTAATTTAACCATTAAATTAAGCTGCAAATGGATCCTAACCTGTTTGATTCATCTTTACAGAAGACTTCGCCACAACACGATCCAACAGCTCTTGCGCAGTTGTCATCAGAGCTTACAAACCCTTGCATTTCGAATCCCTTGCTTCACAGCTCGCCTTACACCAACACCAACTTAGTCATCTCACGTCGCTCACTGAGGAATTGGTTAAGGCCTTTCAAGGGGTTCGTTTGATGCCTCAGGACCCAACCACACCCGTCTCCACCTTACCAACCATTCCAGCACCCAGCGCCTCGGCTCCGGTAAGCCCTCATCCAGCTTTCACAAAAAGTTTGACGGTTCACCATTGAAATGCAAGGGTTTTTTGCTTCAGTGTATGCTTTTTGTCAACCAACCCCAACCAGCCTTGTACCCCACAGACTCTATTAAAATAGCTTTTGTGTGTTCCATACTCACCGGTAAGGCGCTAGACTGGGCCACGTTTGATGTTTTTCTACAACGCTTCCGCATAGAGTTTGAGCACCCAGCAGGAGGTAGGAGCCCGGGTGAACAATTACTGGCGTTCACACTCAGGGAAGACTCACTGCCTCAGAATACGCACTTACTTTTCGTACCCTAGCAGCTCAAGCGGATTGGGTGGAGGACACGCTCAAGCTGCTTTTTAGAAGAGCCACGACCACTGTTTAAGGAAGGTTAGTTGTTCTACTCAACCCCTAACCCAGGTGGCAGCTTCTCAATCCCTCGACAACACTATCCCCACTGTCCCCAATTTCATGATCTGTTAGAGGTATGTAGTAAAAAGAAGGCCTCACAGCTTCCCCCACACCATTCAGTAGATTGTGCCATTGACCTTATTCCAGGTGCAATTCTTCCTAAGGGACGCATCTTTTCTTTGTCTCGACCTGAATTAAAGGCCATGAAGGAGTATATTCAGTAGGAGTTAGCTAAAGGGTTTATTAGGCCCTCGAATTTTCCTGCTTCGGCAGGATTTTATTTTATTAAAAAGAAGGATGGGGGGGTTGAGACCGTGTATAGATTATCATGCTTTGAACGAGGTCACCATTAAAGTTCAATATCCGTTACCTTTGGTACCTGCTGCTCTAGAGCAATTATGATCAGCTGAATTCTACACCAAACTTGATCTCTGTAGTGCCTATAACTTGGTAGGAATTAGAGAGGGAGATGAGTGGAAGACTTCGGTCCTTCGGTCTTTCAATCGTTCATGAATGACGTTTTTAGAGACATGCTCGAGAGATGTGTGATAGTTTACATCGATAGTTTTATATCGATGACATTCTTATCTATTCTGACTCCCTTTACAAGAACACATTCAACATCTTAGGGCCGTATTAAAACATCTATTTAAGTACCAGCTGTACGTAAAACAAGAGAAGTGTGAATTTCACCACACTAGCACATCCTTTATAAGGCACATTATTAGTCAAGATGGCGCCGCTATGGAAAAAAAGAAGGTCGAATCCATCTCAAAATGGCCACAACCTAAAACTATAAAGGAATTGCAAAGATTGCTGGGTTTCGCAAATTTTTTATAGACGTTTTATCCGTGGCTTTTGTATAGTCACCACTCCGTTAACATCACTAACCAAACAAACCGCCAATAAATTAAAATAGACCCCTCAGGCAGAAAGAGCCTTCGTTGAGTTAAAAAGACGGTTTACATCCACTCCGATTCTCAAACACCCTGACCTACCATTCATAGAAGTAGACGCCTCCAATACAGGTGTTGGCACCGTGCTTTCTCAACATCACGGCTCACCTCTGAAACGTCATCCTTGTGCTTAAGATAAACATGAACTTTTGACCATGCAATTAGCTGTAGAAGAATGGAAGCACTGGTTAGAGGGGGCTTCCCATCCTTTTACTGTTCTAACCGATGATAAGAACTTAGAATACTTACGCTCAGCCAAAAGACTTAAATACCAAAATACCAAAGCTGACTCTCTCTCTTGCCAAGCTGAGGTAACGCCAAATTCCCCTATTCAGGAACCCATTATTCCTGAGAAACTCTTACTAGCTCCTGTGCAGTGGGACATAACCACGTAGATTAACCAGGCCAATAGTCAGAGGCCACCTCCCTTATCATGCTCACCCAATCTCACCTTTTTGCCTGAACCCCTTCGTAAGTGTGTGATCTCTCTCTAGTCCATGATCTACCCAGCTCAGGCCATCCAGGTATCACCGCAACTGTTGAAATCATTAAGAATCGCTATTGGTTGCCCTCTCTCACTCCGGATACTATCAAATACATCCATCAATGTGCCGTGTGTCAAAGTTCAAAATCCCCCAGACAACTCCCCGCAGGCTTACTCCAACCTCTACCAACACCTCAACAACTTTGGTCTCACATTGCAATTGACTTCATTATGGACTTACCCAGCTCTCAAGGTAACACTACTATCTTAACAATAATTGATCGATTTTCAAAAGCCTGTCGCCTCATCCCACTTCCCAAGCTCCCTACTTCTCTAGAGACTGCAGAACTTTTATGTAACAA
>JAZGTI010013972.1:0-14443 GCA_036877585.1 Botia kubotai
GCCATGCACGCCACATGGATGTTGTCCATCGACCCAACACTGGCACAGCTGTGCAGCGCTGGCACTGAGCTGCGCCGGTACAGCGATGGGCTGCGACCGGACGGGTTTTTTCTGGTTCCTAAGCGCTGTGAAGAAGACTTTCAAGATAAGACGTGTAGTCAGCGATACAGTTTGCCAAGCAAAAGCCATCGTACCTCCCGCCCAGTAGATGCAAAACTTCTGCATCAACACAAGACATGTTAGACTGGGAGAAAGGGGATGTTTCAACAGACAGCTGCTGTTACCAGTTAAGGAAAATAATCACCCAAAAACATTCTGTCTTTTCACCCAAGCAGCTATTTGCAGTACAACGAATGGTGATCACGGCGGTCAAGCTGGGTTTTGTAAATGTTAGCGAATCAAGTTTTCAAATGGGCTCTATGATCTATTTTTACGGTATTTTTAATGATACTTTTACAGTATTGTTGCGATTTGAGTTCAGGTCTCTATTAAGGAACAGTGCGGTGTGAACGCTGATTTTCCCTGTAGTGTTTAGAAAGTCAGTCATGTTTCAACAGCTTATTTACTTTTGGGTGAATCTTCCAGAAAGAAAGAGGGGCACATGTACTGGTATGGCCGTGGTCATGCTGAAGGTAAAAAATAAATCGTGCGTCACAGCTGGAACACAATGTAAACACCAACAAGGACTGTTAATAGCTCAACATCGCCGCAGTTTGGTGCCTCCAGCATGATCGCACTGCCAGCTGACTAGAAGCTGCACTGTTTATTTGCCAGTGTAGAGCTAAAATGGACTAAAATTTAGCCAAAACGAATTCTCTTGTCTCAAAGTCACAACGCACAAGTTATTGACTAAAACTGACCTAAATGTTAAAGTATGGCAAGAGAAAAATGCTAAAATAAACAATGCGATGTAAGTTCTCATGCGTGCCTCAGGGGACTGCACGCTTCATTTGTTCATCCATTTGGTTTATTTCTCACCTGTTTCTCAGCATGTTGACGGGCAGACTCCTCCTGCGCCAGCACCATCTCTCTCTCGGCTGTGATCTGAACACTCTCACGCAACGCCTCCTCCAGCTCCTCGATTCGCTCGTCCTTCTGACGCACAGAATCCTGGGGGGGGGGAATCAAGAAACATTTAAGTATATTTGCAAAGATGCTCATCACAAACAAACGATTATCTTGTCAGTTTAAACATTTTCTGGTGAACTTGCTCTTTAATCAACTCTCAAAATCCACCACTAACAAAACAGAAAGTACAGAGCAGGTAGTTTAGACAACAGCTGTCGGTTCACAGCGTGTGCTGCTCAAATGTTCTGAACTGTCTTGACTGCGGTCTCGGAGGGAACCCAAGCTGTCCGTCTCAGTCATGTGACTCATGAATCCAACGCCTGCTGCCCTGATGAGTCAGGCCACATCCATTAGTCGTCTGTCAAGAGTGAAAACACACCACTGCTCTGTCTGATCTCATTATCATGACCCCAACCCGACCAATGCCTGCAAGATACGCCACGTGTGCCAAATGACAGAAAATCAATATAGAGGGAAACAAAAGGAATCCTGGGAATCTGCTGCCAATCAAAAACGCCGCTATAGGGGAAGAGAAGACGAACATAAGAGCCAAACCAGACAAATCTATAAAAATCTGTCAACATATGATAATGCTAAAAGATAAATCGGTACGCCGCAAGGGATTGTGGGTAATATGAGTGAATAGGAATACACATTTCTTCTTAAGGGCCATTGAAGGTGTTGATCAGTCTTACTGATGGGTCTGCGGGGGTACATTAAACAACAGGCTGAGAAACACAGTGACAGATAGCAAGAGAAAGCAACAGTTAGAGACTCAAAAGAACAGGCATTGTGGGATAGGTGGAGAGCGTCCAAAACGTTGGTGGAATGGGAACGATCTTGAGTTCATTACGTTCCTCCGTTTCAAGAAACATTCACAATTTATTTTCCCACTACAGTTCTGCAAAAAGTCCTGCTCGTTTGGCAGGCCTGGGGCACTCGAAGTAAAACTCTACAAACATGTATGCTGGCGAACACAAGCCAGCAAACACACTTTCATTCATACAACGGCAGCCATACAGGGCTAATGGCCTCCATGCTGAGAAACTGCCTGCCAGCTAAAGGCATCAAGACATCCAGCATCAAGACACAGACCTGACGCATACAAACTCAGACGCTGAAGATCACAGCGACCGTTCTCATCTGGATTCCCACACCACAAATTCCTGCTAAGAGAGGCAACCTGAAGGGACGGAGATAACCAGACACATCTGTCGAATCGGCATCATTTTTCCGTAACCAGGGTCAGCGATTACAGAAAGTTCAGAACATGCACAGGGAGGCGGGGCTACAGAAAGACTTATTTTAAGTCTTCTATCTTATTTTGACTATATACAGCTAAAATGTTCCTCTTGCAGGCCGACCACAATCACTTTGGTTTGATTTAAAGCGCCAGTAATCCTTTTATCCCGGTCAATATCTCATTACGTTTTGATGTAATGGTTCTGGTGCCAAACCGCACAGATGATAGGAGGAGACACCTCGGGGAAGCCACAAATGAAAGACACATGCTGCACCGCAGGGACCGGCCGGGCTCGGGCGTCGCTCGCTGGGGAATCTGCCCAGCGCTGTACAGAACTCTCAACCAATCAGAAGATGAGCAGGTACTGATGTCTGATGAACAAAAGAACAAAAGCTCGGCTCACACAGTTGAGTCAGAAACGACCTGCAGCTGCTCCACACACTCACACGCATACATGCAACTTCACGTGGTCCGATTTAAAGTGAGATCATCTGCGGCTGCTTTTTGGAATGCAAAGGAGCAGAAAAATGTGCTCTTGGGTCGTAGCGCCGTCCCACGACACATGGAGACCCAAATTAACCTTGGGCTGGTTTGATGGTCTGATATTTGGGTCGCTGTCTAGTGGATACTAGAAATGTTGAAAGTTAAAAAGACTTCGGAACAAACTCGATGATGAAAATGTAACACTATTAATTCAGAAACGTATTTCAGGGCCCATGGTCTGGCTGACAGATGTTTGCTTTGTGACGATGCTTGGGAGTGCGTGTTAACTGTCAAATGCACTTGTTAGTCAAAAAACACATGGTGAGATATTAATACAATCTCGGCATGGCGAATATGTCATGAATACAACTCAGACAAATTTAAGAAGAAGAGGAGAAAATCACTTCAAGAGAGTAATGCCTGTTCAACAGCACATTGGTTTTTCCTGTGGTATTGAAATGGATATCAAGAATGATAGAGTTTCATTGGTACTCGTATTGGCGATTGAAATTTTGGTAACTGTGGTGAGTTCATAACCGACTTCACCAGTTTATTATTGAAGTGGCTTCAGGGCCACATGTCAGGAGCTTTATTTAAATGCTCTAAAAACAGCAGGATGATCTCAGCAAAGAGTCTAAAAGAGGGGCAGAAAAGTGGAGAAGGTTTGGTAACAGATGTGTCTTAAAACAGATATCGTACAGCGAAGTCATTTTTCCCCGCAGGAGGATTTTTCTGTACCGTTCTGGGTGTGAGAGATAGGAATCTCAAATATTTATAGAAGAACTGGAGAGGAACAACAGGTGTCCATCCTTTCTGGCTGCAGAAAGCGTCGAGAAGGCCAAAAGCACGGTAACATCAAACGACATCAGCCAACAAACAGACCCAATAAAAAGACCTTGGAAGTCTATTAAAGACATGAGAACATGAGGATGTGATTCACCCCACCCTGCTCTCCGATTCTGCTGATCCTGGATCTGTTTCGAGCTGTAACATTCTTCTAAAGCACGGAGGCTGCAGCTGACGCGCAGGCCAAAAAACGTCAAAACGTTAAACCAACCCGAACCGCATTCTGTTTAAGACACAACAAACACAATGTCAGTGAGATGCTCAGTGAATATTACAATTTACTCTTAATGAGTGCAACACAAAACCTGTTGTTCTGTTTAAAGCAGAAAAAATAAACAGGAAATAGCTCAAAGGAAATAGCTCAACTTGGGCAGTGATTCGCAATTTGTCACGCTCCCGCTGTTTAAAAGTTCTCATTTTTAATACTTTCAAATTAGTCAAAATACATAAATATATGAAAAATAAACTCGTGTGTTTGTTAAACCTGTGAGGGATGAATAATAAGGAATGATTTCTTCAAAGGAAGGCAGCAGGCAGCAAAGCTCACTAGATTTGGAACACAGCCATCAGGCCGAAGTCAAAAATATTCACTTTCCTGTCATCGTTTTAGGACAAACGTTAGCCAGGTGTGTGAGATCCCTCACACTCCACTCTCCGGTGGGCGGTCGGCTGACCTTTTATTCGTTCTGTGATCACTGCTCTACTGTGTGTGTGGGTGTCTGACCAGAAGGTGCTGTAAATTAGCCCCCCCAAACTCAAAAAGTCATTATCATCAAAGTGTCTCGGCAGGGAATCTTCTGGAGCCGATTCAAAGTACAGTGTATGTACACGACAGAAAAAGCGCACGAGTGAGAGAAACAACCATCTGACAGCCTGAAGCTAAACATTTAGCATAACAGAAGACAAAGATGGGTGTAAACGGTGCAGCTCTGTGCCTGCATATGGGGCTGATGGCTATCAGATGTAACCGCTCTGAGAATGAGACAAGTGGCGGCCATTTTGCACAGTTATTTTCTAGTGATGCTAGAAACGGAAAAGTGCAAAGTCTCGAAAACGGTTTGCCAAGCTTTTGATTTAAGAACGCACGACTGTTCACCAAGGAAATCTGATTTGAAGTAACTCATAAATGACGGCTTCGTCAGCTCAAATCAAGCGTGTCCTCCTATTCAGTCTGGGGAGTCACGTTCCTGGGCACAGCGGTCAGGTGACGCTTTAGCCAATAAAAGAAAAAGGACCTTTTAATTGTAAGACTTGCGTACTTCCTCGCGGCCACATTTCTCCTCTCTACACTGTCTCTACACGACAACATCTCTGGCTTTTGCTGAGGAGAAGACAAACGCAAACAAAACAAAACAATAAAATGTTAGCAAGACCGCAGGAAAAACATGCTCATTCCAGTCACGAATCAGAATATTATAGCTCATATAAAGTACAGGGTCATTATTAAACATAAACTTTTAAATTGAGCACAGAGGAAAATGTTAATGCATGACAGAACTCAGACATTTAACAAATAATGCTTGCTATATTAAAGCTGCAATGCGTGACATTTGTTGGTTAAAAATGAACAAAAATGAGTTATTGAACAAGCACGTCACAGCAGCGCTCAGAACGGTCTCCTTACACCAGATCACAACGAAATGTTTACAGTATCTGCCAATAAGTTGCAATTTCATGTTTTAAACAGAGGTGTCAGGAGAGAGTCAAAATGTACAGAATGCAGCTTTAATAACAAATTGCAGAATGTGCTCTGATTCCAATATAATATGTAATCAGGATCGCTTCCCTGTCATGCAAAATACAACATCTCTGTGTCTATATCACTCTCGCGAGTTTCCCTCCTCCAGCTTCTCACACATAGCACATCAGTTACCTCTCTGCTGACCTGCTCTCACCCCAGAGGTGATGAGTGACCCAACCGAAACGTTCATGTGTGTAAAAACCACATCACCTCTCTTCCTCTCACCTGCACTTTTCCATGTCTCCATCTTTAACTCTCTCCCCACCTCGCTCCACCTCTCTCTCTCTCCTCAAAGTGTTGAGAAAGCCTCTCTGCACCGCATTAGCGATGACGACTTTGTCGAGCTGATTTTTACCACAGTTTTGTTTCACCTCTGCTCTGTGTTACCGCTACAGCTTGATCTCTCATCAGTCTTCCGAGGTCTGGAAGACAGACTGGAACAGTCTAGAGCATTCCAACTCAAAGAAAAATCCCTAAATCTGAAACTGCCCAAACTAATTTGTCAGAGACAGTAACGTAACATCTAATCCCAAGATGGTTTCTCTACACGCACCCTCGTTGTTGGGTCAAGCGCAAGCTATTCGTAAAGAAAAAATGATTTGGTTACAGCTAACAGCTGTGTTCTCAGACCCACCGAGACGTCCCACTGGCTGAGATTTCCTGTGCCAGCTACACGTTGCTTCTTAATGTACTTAATGCTAAGCAAATGGAACACTTCCCTCCCTGGTTCTTAAACTGAATTGTGTAAAATAGATTTGAAAGGCATAAGACTGGAACAAGACTCAGTAAATAACAACAGAGAAGTTCAGCCCGACACAAAGCTACTGTATTATTTTAAAAAACAAACATAATCCATCCATGAAAAGCTTCTGTCTGACTGCTTTCTATCTGCATGTTTAAAACACAACATGAACCCACCATCCGCCTGCAGCACTTCAGATTTATTATCTCCAGTGTGTCACCATCGCCCGTCGGCTCTTTTCATTGGTCTGTGTGCGTGATGATAAAAACCAATCAGATGCCACATCAGTGCAGAAGTGTGGCCTGTTTCATAAATCTTAACTGTGGATATTTCATGATTAAAAGGCTGTGAGAGTTTTTTTTAATGCGCTGAGCATCCGCATCGGTTCTTTGAGTCCTCAGAAAGTACATGGCTGAATACGTTCAGCCTTTCTTGGCGTGCAGCCCTTGCCCTGTTCATGTTGACCGAGGCTGCGTTTGTTGTCTACAGTTCCTTTGTTCCTTGACATTTCTGTTTTCCCTCTGACTATTCAGGCCGTTTTTTTCCACCTTCTCTTGCCCTTCACCTTCAATGTGGGCCGATGTGGAGATCGGGCTACATTGGGGCATTCTGCTCGCAGTGCATGATGGGAATCAGGATACTGGTGCTGCAGTAAAACAGAACAGACTCAACCGCGCAGTAAAACAGGTATTTACTGGGCTTCATTATAATGTCATCTCTCCCCGCTGTCTTTCTCCATCCTGCTTCTCTGTTTTCCATTGAAGGTCTTGATTTCTTCAAGCTGATGATATTTGATCGGCAGGAGGGGAGGCTGATGATTCAGTACGTATGGCACGTCCAGGAATTCTGCATCCGGCGGAAAATCTCTCTCGAGTTGCAGAAACAAGGAACCCTTTAAAAAACCCGGCATCTCCTCTCTTTCCAGACTAGAGAGACAGATAAAAATGGAGAAGAACAATCGGGAGGAACTTCAAGTCACGCACTCGTTCCCTCGTCGTGTTGCAGCACTCTGGACTGTCTCTCCACAAACATGTGGCCTCATATGTTCCACCTATGGAAACTACAGGCTAGTCTTAATTAATTAAAGGTCTATTTAGTGCAAATCACAGTTTGATCATGTGGAATCTGTCCCGAGCAGGACAGAGGAATAAAAGGAACCAGTACTGACGAAGCTCATTGGGTCGTTCCACCCTGACCATCTGTCCCTCTCCAAAATCAACAACTGCTGTCCTAAATATGTTTGTGAAGTTCTGGTGCTCAACCGCGACCCACCTCTCCACATCCCACCTCAGGGTTCCAATGGAAACCTTCATAATTGATTGAAAAGTAACCGGAGCCACTTTTGTACAGCGTCAGTGCTAAATGGTGTCCCGAGCTAACCTCTCCCAGCTTACCCTGACCAACCAATTGGATCGGGACCACTGTAACCATACCAATCAGTTCCCCTTCCAAACACGCCTTGTGTATCCAATAGCGTGTGGCTATTAGTTCAGGGTTATTCTAATGCATGCTCTCTGGGCTTCAACATTGGAGCGTGACGTGCTTGTGGGGAAAGGTGGCGGTTGATGGTTTTGGCTGCACGTCGCAACTGTTGCAGCTTCCAGGATCTTTCCTAAACGAGGCCCACCATGAGCCCCGTCAGGGCGCTTCGAACGGGGGAGAGAAAGCCACAATGTGACCCAACAAAGAAACCTGGGGCCTCCGGGTCTTAAATGAGCTCTGTGCGACCACAACACGTACTCGTACGCGCACAAAGACGCGCCCCTCGCTGGGTACCGCAAGTCGAAGCCCGATAACACATCAATCCTGCTGTCAAAAAAGAAAGCATATGAACTCAAATCAAAACAAAGCACATATGACACAGAGGGAAAGGGAAAATGTGAAAATGAGGAATAATGGAGAAAGCAAACCAGTGGCCAAATACAATACAAAAGCCACAACAAAGAGAGGGCCGCTGTGGCGTTGATGTCACGGACAAAGAGGCAAAACAGTTCCTCCGTTCAACGAGGATGTTTCGCAAAGATTCTCACAGATGTTAACTGCTGACTCTCAAAGTTACCCAAAAACAGTCACCACAGACCACCGTCCCCCTCTGATACGTCTCTGTCTCACCCCTCTGTCAAACTGAGGCTAAACCAGTCAACATGATGACAGTTACATCAGCTCAAATGAGGTAGTTTGTATTTGTAATGCTGCTCAAACTAAACACAGCGAGAGTGAGTTTGCCTGCTGATACCTCGGTAACGATGACGTCGTTTCTACCTCAATATCACAAGGTCATAACAAAAAAATGGATTCTGCAGTCGAAGAATCGTGTTCAGATGCGTTCTACTTAATCCCTCATCCATTCTCTCCGATCCTAAACCTCAAAGAGTGGAGAAGATCGAAATGTGTGTGAAGGTGAAGACGAGGAATGAAGAAAACCTTTCAGCACTGCACAGAGATTTGAGCCACTGTGAAAAACCTGTTTGTGAGCCTTCACAATTATCATGATGCGTTACGTTTCAGTGTTAAAACTGTAAGACTGTCTCTGCTCTTATGAGGTTTCTGAGGGTGCGTCTCTTCACCTTGATCTGCTGAGAACTTTCAGTGATGTTATCCTCTCTCTTCCGAGCCTCCTCCAGAAGCTGGGCGTTCCTGCTCTTCTCCACCTGCTCTTTGTGCTTCAGATTGGCAACTTTCTTGGTTTGGTCTTTCATGTGCCTGCAGGGACACGACAACAGATTTCATTTAGAGATGCACAGATGGACAAAGAGATGCAAAAATTATATATTTATATTTATATATATATATATATATATATATATATATTCTTTGACAACAACTTGTATGTTTAAAATAGCACTAATTAGTTTTGCACAGAAAGTAGTATGTAGCATACATACTGGGAACATTTCCAATATTTATTGAACAATCTACAACAACAACTAAAAAACTGATTAAAAAACATATTCTGGTTGCTTCGACACACACTCACACAAGCAGCAGGGCCAATGAGGGAAGCTAAACGAGTTTGAGCTTATCATAAACGATAGCGCGAGACAGCGGGACTGAATTCCCTGAATCAAACTGCGTTACAAATGAAAGACAGCGTGCGTGTGTTTTAGCTGTGGGATTGTTCTCATTATCCTGCAGCACCCCACACCCTCCTCGCTGTGCTGTGGCATGACAAACCCCGAAGCGAAACCAAAAAGGAATAAATAAAATTAAAGGACCGTTCCAGCCGATGGAGAGAACGCTTTGATTTCTGAGCGGTTCCGGATTGAACTGGGCCGGATTCCGGGGCCATTCGGCCCTCGACGAGCGTCACCGTTTGCGTCGACTGCGCGAGTTTTCCTGTTTACGTGTCCGCCACGACTGTATTGCGCAGTGCCAGCGTCAGCGGTCAGGATCGGTTACCAGTCACCATCTTGACTTGATCAGGAAAAAACTCGCCAGTCATCTGCCCTGTACAACAGATGTAACGTCGAGCATGCCAGCCCCAATGTCTTCAAATGAAGAAGAAGTGAAGAGAACAAGACCTCCCACGCCCCCTTCTCCACACCACAGAGCATTGCCCAAGACACACAATACAGAGAGGTAAATGAAAAGCTATAATGAAGGCTTATGGGATATGACAGGCCCCGTCTGTGTGCCAGGAAAGAGGCAGAGAGGTGCTCTTTAAGAACGCGCAGATCTCGATCGGATTGGGGCAGACAGTTCTGAGGAGGGCGTACAATAAAACAAGGTGATGCCCGGCAACGTTCGGAAAAAGCGAGCCAAGAAACCGTACCACTAGAATCTGATTGTTCTTCCTCTCTCTTGAGCACAGTGGAGCGTCTGTTTGAGCAGATGAAAGCTATGCGTGCATTCGTCAGCATGCAGCTGCGAGACACAGGCTTGGGGGTCAGGGTTCCGCTGGTGACATGTATGTAGAAAGAAACGTCTGCTGTTTGTATTTCCATCTTTCTTTTCGCAGGTTCCCAAGGTGTTCCACATTCTGCAGTACTGATGGAATGCGGGTCTTTTGGATGCGAGACCGCAGCGTGCAGTCATGCAGAAACGCAGGGTGTGTTGACAGATCACGGGTGGTGAAGAGAGAGGCTCTACTAGTACATCTACTGTTTCATGCAACAGTTTATAAGTTCAAACATTACTGAAGGTCCCTGCGTTTGAGGTTGAGGCTGATATTGTCGCAACAAATGGCCGCTGCGAGGGTCCCAATTACAGCCTAATTTCAGAGCTGCTAAAGAATGCAATAAAACGGCCGCAAATAATTGCGCTGCTGAATCCGTTACTGGAAACGATGCTGTGCTGTCAAAACACCATCTATGCACCAATGCAGTTTTTTTAGAATAAAGCACAAAGGAAAGACTCGGAGTTTGTGCAACAGGTCGTAAATACTGGAGAGTTCCTATTCGCTGTTTCCAAAGGAGGCCAAGCCATCTGCTTGGCTCGGCTGCATTTCCAATAAGCAGCTGACTGTTTTCATGGCTCGCGCGCCAACCTTTTACTCAGGGCTTTGATTATATGTTTATACGTCTTCATTTGAGGCCTGATGCGATGGGATCGGTAAACCCCATTATAGAGTTCATGAAGGAAACTTCACTGAGACACAATAACGGCTGACGCTGCGATGTGATTCATCAGTCACTGCGGTTCTCCTGACATGACGTGACAGAAGGCCGTGAATGCGCAGGTACGTAACGCCACCAAAACCATTGGAAACCTTTCTGAAGGCATGAGACCAAACGAATGCGCTCAGGTTTTGTTTCATGGAAATTATTAGAATGTATTTTAGTTTGGCCCCTCAGATAAAATGAGCAATGAGCTTCTTGCTGGTTTGAACTGGTTATAGTTCTGCTCTGCTCTGTCCTTTTAATTCAAGTCTCTGTGTTGAAATCATCCATTCTTAATGGCACTTAAACAGATCTAACACACAGCACTGCTGCACAACGGTGAACTACTAAACCACACACACGCACACAAGCAGTAGAATTACAAAGTCTTCATAAATCACATTGACAACTGGGATCCAAAATCTAATTTAAATCTGGAAACAAACACAGTCTTAAGATTTAAAAAAAAAGTAAAAAAAGCACATTATGGCATGAAACAAAAATAAAATATTTAAGATTAAAATAAACAAGATGCGCTTCAGAACGTCCTTAAATCTTGGCAGGATAACCAGATAATCAGGTTTAGCACAAACTAGCCTAAACTGGTATTATCTGAATCCAGAATCAGACTATTTTAACCTTATCCAGAAACAAGCACTAACATCGGCCGATAACACACAGTCACTGATATACTGCACAGGTCATGCAACAGACAGCAGAGGCACCTGTACGAGCTGCACATGCATGCACATGCATGCACATACAGCAGCTAAATGAAAAACATGACATACACTAATGCATGCGGAGGCCAGAGCTGTTTCATCAGATCTGTGCATGTATGCGTCAGAAATCTAAATCAACCACATATGCCTGCAATTTCTGCCGCAACTCTTCTGACGAACATCTCACTCCTCTGTTAACACAGCTGTTAACAGCCAGACAACACATTCTTTATTTAATCCTGTTTTTTCTAGCACATTTTCCTCTCCTCTAAATAAAAGTCTGGATCCTGTCCACCTCTTTGGCCATTTTTGATGCATTTCTGCCCAAACTATCAGTACTAAGAAAATAAAACCAGCTCTGGATGCCAGCTGGCCTAAAGCGACAGGAGAAACAAAACAGGTAAACGACTCTGCGACCGGGCAGTTTACTGAGAGAGCGCAAGAACACACTTTTAGCGTGATTTCCCTGCGTGTTTCTCGTTTGGTTAAAGAAAGAAACACTAATTACACATCAATATGCAAGCAGAAAAATTCAAACGCTGGAGAAAGGAGCACGTGCATGCAGGGTTACTTGATTCTGTGCAAACAAAGTTCTACATTCCAGACAAACTTAATTAATCTGATTTTCACGGCACTTGAACTCCGAAATGCCTCAAAAATATTAATTCATTATTTTGGTCCAGATCTCAAAATTAATAATTCATATCCAAGACAGCTTCAGGCGATGTTTACAGAGTAAACCTTGAAAGTACTTTGAAATTCTCAAGACACTGCGAACCAACATAAGAAGGTCTGTTAACTTTGGACTATAAAGACGTTTCGAACGTCAGCATAACGAACTCTTTGAAAAATCCAGTAAACCCCTCTGAAAAAACAAACAAAAACAGCTCGCGTTTGCATTAACGCTTCCTGATTGGCCCAATTATGCTCCAGAACCAGTCCTTGTTGACGATCCAATGCCATCATGGAACGTGGCGGACGTCCAAAGCCAAAATCAAATGTTGTTGTTTTTCAGTGACCACCGCTGTGATGTCACCCAATAGAAAAACAAAACAAAGACACTATTTCAAGATGAATGAGAGCAGTGTGCAAGTCCTCAAAATACAGTGTCACTCTTTCACTGTTTTCTTTTCCAAAATGATGTGAAACTATAAACTATATACTACCATTTCATTCTGTGCTCGTTGAACGGGAGAAATTAGGCATTACAGAAAACGTTTTTCCAACACTCGTGTCGCAACTGACATGCAATAAAACGAGACCCAAAGGTAAAATTGGGTGCGATTTTGAGAGGAACACACACGGAAATGTTGAATAAACTCAGCACAACGCTACTGGTTCTGGGTAAAAAACTAAAAAACACACTCGGCTAATGTGTGTTGGGAAGTGACCCGTTCAACACCACAGACTGAAGAAGATGGTTACAGCCCAGCGCTTTTGGTTTTGGTTACTTTGGAGTGTGCTGACAAGACTGAACTGTGTCCTCACTAACAACCAAAGAAGGAATAAACAGCGAAAGGTTGACTAAGGACAAAAAACGCTCTATTTATCACAACCACGGCCTGTTCAACCAACGCACGGGGGGTAGAACATCATTAAAGTCTTGCTTTTAAAATGTTTGGGTGCGCGTGTTTACTCTGTTCCTCATTCCTTTAATGTCATGCGTTTTTAAATTGGCCGGATATCTCTTCCTGGTTTTCAGGATATGTTTGTAAGCTCTTGGCTAATAAAAGGCAGGAAATGTGGTTCTTCGCCGGCTGTGGCCGTTCTCTAGCAGCAGGTGAAGGAAAGCTGGCAGGCTTTTCTCCTCCAGGCCCCTACGTGATTTTCCAAGCTTCTGTATGCAGTGAGCACTACATTTTTTAAGACTAATAGAGTTGGTTTCCAAAGGCTGCCAAGAGAATGATTTGTGGCCAGGTGCGCTATGGGGTGTCCCAAACCTTTACTGCGTACCATCCTACATAACATCCATCCAACGCGGTGCGCGGAGCGAGAGATGATTCCTCTCCAGCCCTTGACTAATCTAGTTAATTATACAGCCCAGCCTCCAGTCCAGGCCAGCCAAAGGTAACTGAGGAGCACACAGGTATAACAGATAGGCAGAGGCGTTGTATCATACAGAGGAGACGCAGAGCTCTCTGTCTGAATGGATCCGTGCCCTTCACACCTGTAGGTGGAGGTGATGTTCTCCGTAGGCCAGAAGAACAGAGAACCCAAGAGAACAGAAATACAGCCCTCTGCCTCCACATATACACAATGAACTGAAATTACACACAAAAGAGAGAGAAAAACATAAAGGGATGATAAACAAAGATACAAAGATGATAATATGGGCAGGAAAAAGACAGAAAAAAAGAGGGAGAAACTCTACCACAAACACCAGCATTTAAAATCTGAATTCAGTCCATCTATAGCACAGTTTTATCTTAATTGTCTTATCTTAATCTTAATTCATCTTCATTATTTTTTAGCTCGTTTACTTTATTTGTATGCTGTTTTTGTTCTTTATCATCAGCCTCTTTATTGTGGCCAGTTACGCTGTATATCTTGTGTGTTTGTTCTTCATTTATGTGTGTTGATTTGCACTATTTGAATTTTTTTTGCATGTGTTTTGATATTTGTCATGCCAATAAAACGCATTACAAGAACAAAACAGTAAATGAGAGCGAGAGAGACAGACAGAGAGTGAAAAAACAGGCAGAATGAGACAGGCAGAGAGATGAGAAAAGAGAAAGAGAGAAATGAAGTGAGAGAGAGAGAGAGAGAGAGGCAGGAAGCATCTATCCATCAGGGAGCGGTACACATCACATTCATTGTCAGGAATTTGTCGAGGAAATCAAGAGGCCCTGGAGCTCAGAAGCAAATGTGTAACGCTGGGGAAAATTCATTTCAGCGCGACACAGAATCTTTTCATTACACTCTGTTCTTGATGTGGGAGAGATATCAAACCCTCACTGACTCGTGTGCTGCTGAGTTCAGAGAACACATCAAAACAAGAGC
>JAZGTI010013973.1:0-14443 GCA_036877585.1 Botia kubotai
TTGCTATTGTGGGATGTTGTGTGTTAACATTCGTAAATACTACAAAAACAATCCATAATTTTGTTGGGAGGTATAGCTTGTCTGTTAAGAAAATGACCGATGCTATGCTAATTGTGTTTAGAGTTTTGAAAATGTGACAATTGGTTGGACAAACGCTTGTTAGCGACTGAAAAAAACTGTAATTATTAACTATACCTAGGATCTCCACACAAGGCACTCTGACAAAAAGCTGACAAAAATATTTGAGTTAAACACTGTGGCTTTTCATGTGCCTGTTCAAATGTGTGCGACATGTGTATGCCTTTGGACACAATGGGCACAGAAATGGACGCTTCCCAATATGAGTGTACATGTGCTTGCTCAAGTCATAACGTCTGATGAATCTTTTCCCACACTGTAAACAGCAGTGTGGACGCTCTCCGGTATGAAAACACATGTGTGCTCTCAGGTGACTTGAAACCACAAATTTCTTTCCACAGATTTTACATTGATATGGTTTTTCTCCAGTGTGAGAGCACAGGTGTACTTGCAAGCATCCAGCAGACACGAAACCTTTTCCACACTGATGGCAAACATATGGCTTCTCCCCAGTGTGAATTCTGACGTGGATCTTCAGATTCCCAGAAAGGGAAAACTGCTTTTTGCAGTACGGACAGATGTGTGGCCGTTCACCAGAATGACACCTCATGTGGGATTTCAATTGGATCTTGCTGTAAAAACGTTTTCCGCATTGCGAACAAAGGAGAGGTTTCTCGCCTGTGTGGTTTGAGAGATGGGCAAGCAGGCTGCTGTTTGCTGAAAAGCACTTCCCGCATTGATCACATATATATGGTCGGAACTCTGCATGTGTCTTGAGATGGCTTCTTAATTCACTGTCCACACTGAATGTCAAGTCACAAAAGCGACATTTTCCTGGCTGCCGTTCTGGTTTAGATGGGCAAACATCTTTAACTTTATGGATCTTATGGTGGATTAAACTTGCTCGATATGAACCGAATGTCTCATTACATTGTTTACAGGTGAACTCGCCGGTGACCAACTAACAGTGACAGACTTGTGAACAGCCTTCCACATTCAGGGCATTTGTGTGTGGTTTTCTCTTTGTGCACTCGGTTGTGTCTGTACAGAGTTTTGAGAGATCTAAAGTGGGCTGTACACTTGACACATTTAAAAACTCTGGTACTACAGGCAGTGTTCCTGTGAGATGCCAGCTGTGTCAAATCACTAAAAGCTTTACCACACTGAGGACAATTGTTGTTTCCTTCAAGGATGTGAATTTCCTGGTGCTTTAGAAGATCAGTGCGATATATGAAATATTTTGTGCACTGCTGACATTTGTGAACAGTCCTTCCAGCGTGATGGAAGCCTTTAGAAGATTTATTTGGGAAGGTGTCAAGAGTGGGTCGCTGGAGGGGCAAAACTGCTTTAAAAACTATATCCTCTAAAAGGAAATTGGATAAAAAGAGAACGTGTTTAGTCTAAAGATGAGACAAAGTCAAAATGAGAATGTAAGATATTCTGAGATACTGTACCTCGATAGGCATTAGTAGTAGATGATGGTACACTCAGTTCTTTTGCGTTACTCCTACAAAAAAACAAGACCATGTTTAACATTACAGCTTTCTCTACCCAATTCAGGAAAGGTTAACAACTGCAATTTGTAAGTATTGACTAGATGATATTATCCTGATATGATGTATGATACAAAAACTTTAGGATATGTAGCAACATATGGTAAAACTGAAACAGGGGATGCCCTGTCCTCTTATAAATCTAACCTTTTAGCTTTCTTAATTCATTAATTCTATTTTATAACAAGTTGTATGTACAACAGAAACTGTTTATTGAAAATCATTTGTGTCATACATAAATGTAATTTGAATTTGTTTCTTTTTTTACATTTTGTTCAAAATTTACAATAAGGTTTCATTTATTAACATTAGTTAATGCATTAGCTAACATGAACTAACAAAGAATATATTTTCACAGCATATTATTAATCTTTGATAATGATAGTTTATTGAGCATTAACCAACATTAATAGATACAACAGCTGATTTTAAAAATGTATTCGTAAATGTTGAAATTAATATTAAAATGACCAAGGTTGCTGTATTGTTCACTGTTAGTTCAGGTTAACTAAGGTTGTTAACTAATGTTAACAAATTAAACCATATTGTAAAGTGTTACCCTTTTTACAAATGTTACAAACTTGGTCATTGTGAAGTCTTGTCTTATATGAAATATTTAATGTAAAAACGTATTTGCATCTGAATGTACACAATGTACAGACAACTTATACACCGGAATGTAAGTTACTAACATGTAGTGTCACAAGCTTATTTAAAAGTTGTTTAAAAACTAGCTATAAAGTTACCTCTATTATTTTTCTTAATTAAACAATCTTTTAATTTTTAAAAGTAGGGGTTTAACAATATGCCAATGTCACGGTTCAGTTCATATCACGGTTTTGGAGCAATAGTTTGCTTCAGTCCGCTGTGGGGCAGGGTTCCTGGCATGGCACCAGCAATGCTAAAGAACACAAGATTCACTTTTAACCTAATAATAATAGCACCAAAGACAGTAACTTTATGTACTATGTATGGAGAATTCCCCAAAAGCTCATATAGGGGGATTGATGAATTTTGGGGCCAGGGCTTGTAGAGTCATTGTAGAAAGACATTAAAAATGATCACTGCATTTTTACGAGGATCTACTTCACTCAATTCGATGCTTTTGTATAGTTTTTTTTGCAAAACATATTTCAAAGCAGTTTTACGGCCATAAGCCTTATTATACTATACTAACATTATTATATATACAAATTTGTTTCCCAGCAGTGTGCTGCCATCGTGAGTTGATTTATATGTTTTGCTGTTTTTGGAATATACTTGCAGAAATATGCAATTCACAATTACTTTGCAGTTAGCTAAACAATGGCTATATCCAAGTTCACCATAGCTGTGTTAAAAATGGTCATTTTAAAGTTGTGAAAATACATTGAAAATATCAACAGATTGTCTGGATAAAGAGAACCTTGTTTCTAAAACAGTCATTTATCTTCTGAGGTACATCATATATACAGTGTGTTAAAGACAGACCATATGTATAAAGTATGAATATATGCATAAATGTGACAAATGCACTATAAGCTGGTGATCATGAAGTCTGCTTTAAGTCTTTTTTATGAAAAGTGACTGATCATTTCGGCTTAACTCATTTAAAGTGCATAACACTTTAAAACTGTTATCAATAGTGGATTGGTGAAGTCAACCTCAAAAATGAGCCAGGGCTGGGTCGGGGCAGCAGGGGTCAAGGGGCGCCATGAGAATACCGCGGTACATACTGTTGATGGTGTATGGCAATTCCTTGGTTCGGTTTTGAATATTGTTACAGCCCTATTTAATTTAAAGATATTGTAAAAGATTCAGCTAACAAATTTGTATCAAGTTATATTTATTCTGTGAATCAGTAAAGTTTTAAATGGAATTAACTTTTTAGAGTACATCAAGCACAGCTTGATAAAACCTAGAAAGCTTGATAAAACCACAGAAAGCTAAAACCATTTCAGAAAATATGTGGAATTTTTTTTTTTTTAAACTTAGATAACTAATCAACTAATCACAAGTTGTTAAACAACTAGTTGGCCATCACAACTATTCTTAGTAATAAATAGTAACTCACTGTTGCAATTCATCTGGATTAGAGGAGTTGATTTCTCTCTTAAGCATTCTGAAGATTCACTGCTAGAGCTTGATACCACATCTTGGACATTCGGATGACTTGTCTTGGCCCCCCTGTCCACTACGTGTTCTTGGTTTGGCAAATTTTCAGAATCAGCAGTCAGTTGTAACTTCACATCATCGTTGTGCTGGTTTATAATGGCAAAGCCACTGATGGGAGGCAGTGAAAATGATGACACTATTCTATCCTCCACTATACAGGGAAGAACTGCAAAATGAAACGATGCAATCAAAATGACCAATTCATAGTTCTGTGTTTGTGTGGGATATTTCTTAAGTGTATATTAAGGAACACTGATTTAAATTAAGTTTAAAAATAATTTAACTGCAGTATTTTGTGATGTTTTTAATACATTTTTTTCTCAAGGAAACTAAAACACCTATGTTGCAGGATGTCTACAATGAACCTATTTAAAAGCATTTGTCATGCCAGTATATGGTTATCAAAATATGAAAAAAGTTATAAAATGTGTAATTTAATCACTAGTAATCACAGAAATACATAAGGTTTACTGTAACATCTGACTAACAAAGTAAGCCAGGTTTAATAAAAAGGATCTCCTAGCATTTAAAAGCCTAAATTTACCATTTTCTTCCAAAGTTCCACACGCACCAGTCTGCAGCAGAGATAGCAAATTCTCAGATTTACAAACAGAGTCCACACATGCATCTAACTCCAAAGGATAACAGCTGAGCAGCAATGAAAGCTAAAAACAAAAAACAGAAAAAGTACACCTAAAGTACTTTAAGGCTGCATTTACACTGGCACAAAAAAAACAGATTTTTTACTCGTATCTGACAGATTGGATTTTGTTGCACGTGTGTAAGCACACATGATCTGATTATTTTGTATCCGATCTCTGCCACTTTTTAAATGTGGATTTAAATCGGATACATATCCAATATCCAGACATCCTATCTGCGTCAAAACACACATATCTGATTCACCTTGGCTACAACGTCACTGTTCCACGACAGATTGTATTAAGCGTCATAATTTCACACATGTACCGAACCTGGCTGCAATCCTAGTAATTTAATGCTCCAAAATAAAGAGCATTAAAGCCAAACGTAAGAACGCTGTAAGGATATATGGAGTTTTCGTGATGTGAAAAAATTTGTTTATGATGGCAGCATTTTTAAAAAAAAGCTTTCGCTTTAATAATAATGATTTGTGCCCGCTGTTTGTGTTCTTTTGCAAATGCTGTCTGTGCATCTAGGTTGTGGGCAATGCAGTAGACTAGCACAATCTAGCATACTTCACTGAAAGTGTACAGCATTCTTTCTGCACTACAATTTAGGCACTCACATACATTTGCCTTGTTGGCAGTTAGCGAATAAAACAGGTTTTTGTGGAAAATGTTTTCAGAGTTGACAATTTTAACAACAAACATTTGAGAAAGTGAATCTGCCCCCACAGACTAACTAAAACAACGACCACAAGCATTAATTAACTTTCGCCTTAATTGCGGTTGGGGGTACTTTTGCCGACTGTTGAACAGCTGAATTAGCAAAAGGCTAATTCATGGTGCTCATATTAGTGAATTACTGGAATCTTTTTGGCCAGGAGATTAATGTAAACACGCGTATCAGATACGAGGCGAAAGTGTAAACAGGCAGGCCAAAAACTCAGATATGGACTTAAGATTGTACTTGAGCATTAAGACCTTGCAGTGTAAATACAGCCTAAATCACATAAAACAACACTACTGAAACACTACTGCAATTGCTGAAGGGAGATTCATTTAATGAAAGTCAAGGTCATGTGCCCAAAGAAACACTATTCACAATAATGGTGACAATAATAGCAAAACTATTATTTTCAATGAAAAAAAACAAATCAAGTTAAACCTGTGTTAATTCTCAGTATAAACTGAAATGGAAGAAATAAAGGCTAACTGATTTGTAATAAGTGAAGATCGTAATGCTGTTTTTAGAGTTGTTTAATCGTTTTTTTAGTGAAATCTTGAGATTGAATGCACCTTTTTATTTGCAGCTGATTTCATCTAAAACTTTGTGGCTATAAACCAGTTGTTGTGCTTCTGAACTGTTCTTTTTCCTGTTCTTGTTTACCTTTCATTTAGTTATTCTGTTGTTAACAGCAGGTATTATCACTAATGTTCAATTATCACCTAATCACTTTATTATGTAACTAACTTCAATAATGATTCAGTGTTACTTTATACTGAGTATTTTCTGTTAAATAATAGTCTGAAATATTGTTTTCTGTAACACATTAAGGTTCTATTTGTTAACATTAATACATTAGCTAACATAAGTGAACAATATATTTTTACAGTGTTTTTTTATTATTTGTTAAATGTTAGTTTACACAAATACAATTGTTCACTGGGTTGTTACAGTGCCTTGCAAATGTATTCATACCCCTTAAATTTTTCCACATTTTTCCATCAATTAGACCGCATTAAGAACCCAACAGGCATCAATCCGTTCCAGGAGCTGGTCGATTCACTACGCCGTGTCATCAGTGCCCCGGATACCTCCATGCCGACACCAACACCCATGCAAGTGGATAACATGCAACTGTCCGCGGTCGAACGTCAACGTTGGCTGACCCAGGGTCTTTGCCTCTACTGCGGACAACCGGGACATATAATCCAGACATGTCCCATCCGTCCAGCACGAACTTTGATGCGTGCAGTTTCCTCCTCTCCTGTAAAAGTACAACCACTATTTGTACAACTCCAACTCAAGAAAAGGATCAATGAAACAAAGTCCAATTCATAACCGGAAATCCCCAGCCGAGGAGTTTGCTACGTGGTGCGTCCCCTGCAATTACAAGTCTCCTTCACTCTGAGGAAATATGTCTTCTGGTTCTGGAGGGATCCACAGCTGGGACAGTGTTAGGGCGCTCTTGGCTCGTTTTGCACAACCCTTTCATCTCCTAGTCTACTAGGAAAGTCCTGAAGTGGGGTAAAAACTGTTTTCCTCATTGCTTTCCCAATCTCCCTAAACCCAAAGTATCTGACTCTACTCTTCCAATCTCCAGATCCATCTCCATTCCTGAGGAAATATACCCCATTTAGCGACATCTTTTGCCCGAAACGAGCTTCTGAATTACCACCTTATCGACCATGGGACTGTGCCATTGACTTAATACCTAATGAACCAGTGTTCAGAGGTAAAATACTCCCTCTCTATTCCTGAACAGAAGGCCAAGGAGGATTATATCGAGGAGGCTCTCCAACAAGGCTACATCCGTCCATCCACTTCCCCTGCTGCTTCCAGTTTTTCTCTGTGGCTAAAAAGGATGGAGGCTTGAGGATGGAGACGTCAGGGCATTTGGCCCTCAGGAGCGGGCTGTGGAGAGGGGGGTTCTGTCAAGGAAACACCAGGCTCCACACTCATTCAACGATTACACTCACACAATGACTAATCATCAACACCTGACCGTCATTATCACCACCACTATACAAGAACACACTTCCCACTTCTGCTGTTACGTGCACTGACTTTTATTGTGAAGTTTTCTGTTTGGTTCCGGGTTTTCTGTTTTTTTTTCACACTTCCTGTTTGATAATCACTATCACCTGTAACAGCACTATAAGTTCCCTGTCTGGATGTTAAGTTGGTCAGTTATTGTGGATTGTGTTTGGATTTTGTTGTGGTTTCTAGTTCCCTGTAAATCTTTGGATTATTTCATTGAGCTATGCTGTTGTGCATCTGTTGATGACATTGCTACAATTTAAACGGTTCACCCTCAGTCCACCAGCGTTGCCCGACAACAGCCACATCTGCGCTAAAGATGGAAGATCCCTCAGCTCTGCTTCCTGCCTCGAGTGCCCAGACTCCTCCTCGTCTTCCAGCTCCACTGTGTCTTCCAGCTCCCTCAACTCCATCATTGCCTGTCTGTCCACCAGCTCCACCCGGCTCTCTCGTCCCACCGGTGCCGCCTCGGTCAGTCGTCGTCCCACCATCTCCTCTGGACTCTGCTCCTTCAGTTACACTGCGTCACTCCGTCCCACTAGCTCCGTTGGGCTCCTCCTTCCCTCCAGCTCCCCTTCAGTCCTCCATCTCTCTGGCTTTACTGCGTCCCTCCGGATCTCCGCCTCCTCCTCGGTCACCGAAGCCGTCCTCTCCACCTTGGCCATCGGGATCCTCGTCGTCACCCTGGCTCATCGGCAATCAGCCTCTGCCTCAGGCTCTGCTGCCTCCATCTTTACCGCCATCGGTCGGCCCCAAGCAGTCATTGGCCTCTCCTCCACCATGGCTCCTCCTTCCATCGTCTCCACCATGGGTTACCTTTCTGGTTGCGTTCTGGGCACCATCCTACTTCCTCAAGGCTCCGCCCTGGCTCCTCAAGGCTCCGCCCTGGCTCCTCAAGGCTCCGCCCTGGCTCCTCAAAGCTCCACCCTGGCTTCTCCCACCATCACTACCACCCTGGACTTCGGTGGTGCCTTCTACAGTGTGAGGACACTCCTTCCAGGAGGGGGGTATTATGTTACGTGCGCAGACTTTTATCGTGAAGTTTTTTGTTTGGTTCTGGGTTTTCTGTTTTCACACTTCCTGTTTGATAATCACTATCACCTGTAACACGCTAATTAGTAGCACTATTTAAGTTGGTCGGTTATTGTAGACTGTGTTTGGATTTTGTCGTGGTTTCTAGTTCACTGTAAGTCTTTGGATTATCTCATTGAGCAACGCTTTTGTGCATCTGTTGTTGACATTGCTACAATTTAAACGGATAGATGTGCGTATGTTTTCTTTATTAAATATATTTTGTTCGTATTCCCGTGTTTTTGCTCCTTGGTCTTGGTCACCCTGTCGTCACAAACACTAACCGTAACACATACCTACCTGTTTGTATCAATAAACACGCCTGTTGGGTTTTACTTACATCTCTGTGTTGAGTCTGACTTTCGTTACAAGTACATTGTGCTACTACTTTTAACACCTTACAATAAGAGTTCATAAATAATTACACCATTAGCCCAGATTTTATATTTAATTAAATTAAAATGTACTTAATTTTTTTTTTTAATTAAAAAATTACAGCATGTCGGTATCGTCAAATCTCACCGGCTCTTGCTTTTTCTTTCCTTTTCTTTAAACTCACCTTAGCACTGTGGAGGACCTTTAGAACAAAAATTTGGATTTGGAAAAAGCATCCTTGTGTAACTGCATTAACATCTTGTTTTTGTCATTGTTTTTGTCATGATTTCACATGAATTAATTGGTGAACTTTAAACTTTAGTAAGAACACTTTCATGTTGAATGCGTAGGCTTGCTTATTTTATTAGTATTATTATTATCAATTTAATTATCATTTACTTATTTCTATTCTGTTGTATGTCTAAACTAGTTGTTCTAAAATTTGTTTTCCTAAGCTGCTTTGCATTAATGCAAAACTGTGAAATACACTATTTAAATAAATTTGAATTTAATTGTTTATTATATTGCATTTTTGAGTACATTTAAATGTAGTTTGTCTTTTAAAAAATATATAAATTGATTAGATCAGCAATTAGTCAGCAATTGTCATTTTATGTTGTTCATTAATTTTTATGTCATGACTTTTCAAAGGCACATCATTATAAATTTTCTATTTATACATGGTTGGCTTTAACAACTACAGTACAGACTATAGCACCAACATTAAACAAACAATAAAAACACTGAATAACTGGTAAATTGATGACTAAGCTGGCTTGAATTTTTCTGATATTGTAAAGCATTTAACAGGCACCATCAGACCTGTTTGAAGTTCGGTACAGGCAGAAGTTGTTCCAATCTGGAGAGGAAAAAGCCAACAAGTACTTGAAGTGATTTTATCAAAGTCGGGACCATACTCAACTGGAAATACCTCCTGAAACATAAAAACAGTCATGCACATTCATGCATCACCATTCATGCCATTGGTATGTTGACTTCTTGAAGAGCAAAAACTTGATATACTTTCTAAATGCTGCTTTGTACGAGTGTCATGTCAACTTCTGACCTTAACCAATTGTGTGTTTTGGGGTGGGACTTTGTGCTTGTGAACTCTTCTATAAAACCTTTTATAATGTCTGACTATTTGTAAAGCTTCACATGCAGTCGCTGTCAAAGTTCAGATGGTCACAGGCAAAGGTTGCACTACAAATTATCGTTATGATAGTGATGGCGTTATATGAATACAATTAAAATAGATTTGTAACAACAACCATTTTAATTTCTTTTTAAAAACTGACCTGAAAAAAGTATTCTCTTTTGAAAGAGTCCTCCAGCAAGCTCAGGACAAGCTGAAGTACACTGTCCTGTAAGCTCTCCATGTCTGAATCATTCACCTGAAAACATGATTAAGGTATTAGTTGTTCAAGTCTGTTTGTCTTAAATGCAATATTCAATGCTTAACTAATGTTTACTTTAATACTCAATACTGTTGTTATATACCTGATAAACTTCAAGCAGAACTTACATAATGTGTATATTTAATCTATAGTTTTCTAGGGCAGCAACTAAGATTTTTAAAATTATTTTATTATAAAATATATCAAACAAAATAAAAAATATTCAGGCTCTGCATACCTTTAATAAATCTGTGGTTTGAATGCGGTGAATGTGTGATTTGACAGTCTGAAGATCTGCTGGGAGTTCACCTCTACACATCTCAAGAATCATCTAGAACAGCAATCAGCAGAGGGACAAGACAGTATACATTTTACATACACCCATTTAAAGTTTTTAGCATTGAATGCAAATGTTCCCTCATCTCCACATTTACTTTTTGAGTTATTACAGTGGAAATAGATTTATGATTCAATCTACTATACTCAAAATATTTCAAGACAGTCACGTAAAATACAACATTGTGATAATTTACTGTTACACGTGAAGCAGTTTATAAAGTTACTACAAAATAGATATTTTGTTTTATTTTAACAATTTAATATTGTTTTACTATCTAATTCTGACATTCTGTACATCTGCTTCATATTCATTCTTGACTCCACAGCAAACAGAGCAATGTTTCTTGTGGAGGGCACCATATACACATACTCAGTAGATGTGAATCCCATTTCACAGCCCGGACATAAAACTGAGTGAAAGTGCTACTCAGTTTCAACACAACTGTATGAGAACATTCCCCTGCAAAAGCACAACAAGTGTAGCCAACGAAAACATCTTACCTTTGCCCGCAAACCTACTATTAAAGATGCCTTCTGCCTATTACTTAAGAGATTTTAAAACAATTTCTTCCAGTTTTCCAAACTGCTTCACATTCTGATCTTGGACAACCTGCCACATGAAGGCAGAAATGAAGCGCAGAGGAGGAACCAGCAGGTGCAGAGAAGAAAGTGTAGGAACAGACTCTACAGAAAGATGAACAGTCGTTATTATACACAAACACACAAATATATAAACGTTTATAATTGTAAATTGCAATACACACATATATGCAACCATGTACATATGTGTAATATATGCGTGTATTGTAATTATCAGCAATAATTAACTGTAAATAAAACATCTAGTAGTCTACAAACATCTAGTAGTCGCTTCCAATATTGATCTACTTGCACATGTGTACATCACACCGATGATACTCCAAATCAGCATATATCTAAGCGACAGACATTAGCTGTGGAGTAAAGATTTCACAATAACTACATATATCTGGTGGTAAATGGCAATGCATACCCATTATTTCTTTCCTCAAAATTTTAAGCTTGATAAACTGTTCAACTACCAACTTTAACTGTTGACTCTTTCTGTAAAACACCGCGCATGCGTTAGCGATAGATATGGATGGAGGGGAAAGCAGGGCACAAAGCAGGGCACAAACGATGCCACGAGTGGGCGGAGATGATTTGCCAGGACATTGGTTATTGACTCTTAACTGTGTATTCTAATTTGATTTGTTGTATATTAAGATTTACAGGGATTTATATTCACGTGCAAATTTGTGTCACGCTATACCTTTTTCTTCAGCGCAGGTGATTACTGTTTTTTAAATAACAATTTTACAGTGTGTGTCGGAAACGATTTATATCTAGATTATATATCTATTTTATATATCTCGCATCCGTTTGTTTTGAGATGTTACGCTTTTAGCGTACAAATATCATTTCTAAAACAAAAAACGCCCCTGAGACGTGAATGAGATCCACTGGAATGCGGCATTTTGAGCCACCGAGCGTAGCCTAGAGGAAGAACTACTATTTGCCTGTTAGGTATCATTTGACACTCAATAAACAACACTCTTCAGTCGGCCTCATATCTTCTTCATTAGTCAGTGGCGGGCTGCACAGCACGAGAGTACACTGCCACCCACTGTTCCTGTCCACAAACCAACGCATTCAACCTGAATTTTTTTCTCTGTTTTGTTAAACTACTGTAGTTCAGGTGTGAACTACATTCACACCTGAATGACGATTCGTAGGTTCACAGTCACGATTAACATGTACATTTTAAAGATTCAAAACTTTTTGTACTTAATTGTAAATTTGTGAATTGTTTTTTGCGATTGTGACACGTATTTTATGAATATGTATTTTTATTTTGTGCACGTGAGTTAGTTTTTGGGAATAAATATATATTTTTAATTAAGTTTCATGCATGTGAATTTGGTTACGCATGCGTGCAATCGTGTCTTTTTCAAGTCTAATCAGCTTCCATACATGTGAGAATGTGTGTGTGAGAGTGTGTGTATGTGAGGATGCATGCGTGAGAGTGAATGTGAGGATGTGTTTGTGAGAGTGAGTGTACGTGAGGACATTGCGTGTGTGCATGCGTGTGCGAAAGAGAGAATGAGTGAGAGAGAAAGTAAGTATGTGATAGGATGTTGACTGACATTAGTGCCTGCTTTCTTTTTTTACCTCTGCGCGAATTCCAGTGTTGCTTCTTGGTCTGCTGCATATGTTTAAGCAGTAGTATAAGGCAAACATCAATCTGACAGCATCAAGAAGATGGTGATGTGGCTGTTAACAATGACTTGATCCACATATAAAGTACTCTGCGGTCAATAGAGAACTTCCTGTTGTAACATAAGAAAAAAGAAAGGCTCTATAACACTGACAAATTAAGCCCAAAGAACATGAATTCCAACAAAAACTAAATATAGTTTTAATTTTTAAAATATTTAAACATACCACACACAATTATGCAGGGTGTACTTGGAAGGTTAGCATAGTCCACTTCAGAGGGTAAGGTTGTGTAATCCACTATATGGAACATCTGATCCTGTTTCTCTCATATTCATATATATATATAAACCTATGAGGTAAAATCGCTAAAATCATGCAAAAAAATACACTGAGGCCTACATTTTAAACATTTTGAAGATTAAATGATTACCTGTCTGCTCCCAAGTGTAAAACACCCACAGTCACAGTCAACACTAGTTTAAGGATACGAAAGTGTAAAAAAAATAAAAATTCTAAAACTCACATACAGTGACGATGAAATGAGAAAATATGCATTTTACCTATTTTTGGGGACACCCCTCACTGCACCATGTGGTCTCTCTCCTTGCCATCACCAATGTAATCAGGCGGGCAGTCTTTAAAGACTCCACCGCAGTGAAAGCACTGTCAAGGTGTATGGTACCCGAAACTGTTCTGTGTGTTCCTTGGAGAACACACTCCAGTTGACGACACCTAATTCAAAAAAAGTACAGAATAAAACATTTCTAAGACATTAACATAGTTCAAGACTTACTTTATGAAGAATATAAATAAATACAAATATGCCAAGCACTTTTTACAGTATTCACTATTTGTAAAGAGTTAACTTACTGTCCAGCCAGATGAAGTGAGCCTGTTCCCTGAATTTTAATGTACTGATAATGTCCCTGAAAATCTTGCACGTCAGCGACAGTCACAGGAAAGTTGGGGCAGTTTTTTCCCTGTGGTATCGAAAATGGTATCGAATATCTATGATGCGCCTCACAATTCTTTGGTAATCATCAGATTTCATGATAACATTCACACAGTCAAGGCATCCAGTGCCAGAAGCAGCAAAGCAACCCCAAAACATCTTTAAACCTCCACCGTGTTTGACTGTAGGGACTGTGTTCTTTTCTTTAAAGGCCTCCCTTTTTTTTCTGTAAACAGTGCCATGATGTCCTTTACCAAAAAGCTCTACTTTTGTCTCATCTGTCCATAGTACGTTCCCCAGAAGGATTGTGGTTTTCTCACGTAAGTTTTGGCAAACTCCAGTCTTGCTTTTATTATGCCTTTGTGTCCTCCTGAGTCTCCTACCATAGCGTCCTTTTTCATTTAGATGGCGATGGATAGTGCAAGCTGACACTGTTGCACCCTGTGTCTGCAGATCAGCTTGAATTTGTTTGGAAGTTAATTGGGGTTGTTTATCCACTATTCGAACAATCCTTCATTGTAATTTGTCATTAATTTTGCTCTTCCGTGCACATCCAGGGAGGTTAGCTACAGTGCCATGGGCTGTAAACCTCTTGATGATACTGCGCACGGTGGACACAAGAACAGTAGGATCTCTGGAGATGGACTTGTAGTCTTGAGATGTTTTCACAATTGTTTTCTCTCAAATCCACAGACAACTCTTTACACTTCTTTCTTCTCTCCATTCTCAGTGTGACACAACACAAAGGCTGAGTCAACCTTTTTCCATTTTAACTGGTTGCAACCATATTGCCCACACCTGTTACTTGCCACAGGTGTTTCTAAATACAAATTACAGGAGCATCACATGCTTGAAAAGCAGGGCTCGCAAAATCGCTAGCC
>JAZGTI010013974.1:0-14443 GCA_036877585.1 Botia kubotai
GACCAACGGCCCGTCCATAAATGGTCAATGACTTTTAAATAGCAGGCAATAGAGTGTACGTGAATGGCAAATCAGCTAATTTGACTCTGTCATTCACTCATTCGAGTCCATCGCCTTGAAAACGGCTGAAGCAATCTTCCAGATGATTGAGGGCGGTTATCATCAACCTCAAACAATTAATGTCACATTACTTTACATGCATTATCCCCTTCATTAAGCACTTTACATAGGGGGCAAATGGTACTTTTAAAAGCCATAAATACATGAGTGGAGGGAAAAAGAATAAAAGTCAGAGAGAGAGAGAGAGAGTGGGAGAGAGAGCAAATGATTAAGTGACACACAAACACACTCTCTCTCCCACACTGGCCACCCAGGCGTAGAGACCTCATTATAAAAGTTAAAATGACGTCCGTTCTGAGAGCTGAAGTATATTGAAGCTCTACAGGAAGAATTAACATAATAAAAGCTTTTCACACTCTCACACTTGATGTTAGAGAAGTCAATGCTGTAAAATGTCACTCAGGAAAGAAGGATCCTGACCTCCAGAAAGTGATCTTACAGTATAAAGAGAAGGAAGAACACACAAACCCAGCTGGAGAAATAAGTGACACACGTATCAGCACAGTGAAGAGAAAACTGTTGCCAAAACAAATTCAGAGAGTCACTGCGGTCCATGTGTTTGAATGAGCAATCAGAATTCATGAGGAAGCTCTGTCGATATTGATCTGGCTAAACTGAGCAGATATCACTCATGTTTGTACTATCACGTCTGGCTGGTTACCCACTGTGAGGGCCGAATGAGAGACCGAAAGATATCGCAAGTTAATCGAACTTTTCATGTCTCTTAAAAAACTTAATACAAAAACAAATGCAGCCGCTGTAAAGCTGCAGTACAAAACTGAACGTTTAATGATCCGGGACTGATCTGATGAAAATGGAATGAAATAGCTACGTCAATATTTTCTATAACAGAATCTCGGTCGGGAGTTTGGTGCAGCGGTCGCTTCAGAATACGTGATAGACCTTCTGCAGGTTCAACACTTCAGTGCTCACAGATCAAAGAGCTGAGCTGATAATATATCAGACCTCCCTGTCTTTCATTTCCAGTAGCAGGTAATACATATTTTTGCATATTAAAATTAACCAACGTACAATACACAACTGAATGTGCCAAAGGTTCAGCGTGCCAAATTCGGGATGGAAAGTTTTAACAGAATTCCTCAGCTTGAAAAGGAATTTAAATGCTCCCAGGTGGCAACAAAACAATCGCAGGTATCCCATGAAGAAACTGGCACGCTATCTCGAGTAGCATGAAGTGGATAGGTTGTTAAAATCATTATTTAAACATTAAAGAAACATTTCAGGAGAAGTATCACTGGCACGCTGTTAATTACTGAAAATGTCAACTTACTCCACAGTTTAAAACAAATAAACCAACAATGTGTTGACAGAAATCTACTAACAATAGAAGTCCTGGATGCAATATATGATATGTTATCCCACTGGCCTCTATTTAAACACGTTTTTTAGCTTGTTTAAACAAAATATAGCATTATGTTTATGTGTTAAATGACAATAAGCCACAGACACTGTTTGAGTGTAAGCTGTTTTTAACCTGAAAGATTTGAAACGGCTCTTTTTCAGTTTTGACTCTATGAGCATTTTAACAAGGCTTGTAAAAATATGTAAATATGTCTTTGGGGGATCTTTGAGAGAGGACGCTTGCTGTTTAGGAATGTCCACAGTAGACTCTCAGAATTGCAGGATTGTGGCAGCATGTATAATCTCGCCTTTGAAACCTGCCGCGTTTCCCTTGTTGCAACTTTTTGTCCTCAAACTGAGCTCGGAACATTCAAGCACTTTACGACTGGTTCCTTATTTGCCTCCCTCACCCATGGAGACTATTTACCTATAAAACAAAATCATTCAGGGCCTGGGGAGTATTATAGATGAGTGTTAGTCATCAGCTGGACAGTAGCTTTGTATCGCACAACAGAGTGTCACTCACTGCCAGCCGAAAGCCTCTTTATATTTCTCAGAGAATGGTTAAGATCTCTTTCTCTCATCTCTCTCAACAGGACAAGCGTTGAGCAAAAGAGTGAGGGAGGAAGAGGGTGGGCAAGCTGGCTAAACCTCACGCTGCATTCCCCAAAAACAGCCTGACTCTCCATTCTCCAACTGTTTGTCATTTTAAGGTCCTTTTTGCATTTTAGCTGAATAGACTCCAGCATGGCTTAAGCTTAATGGACAGGCCGACCAATAAAACATCAGTGAATAGCAACTGTCCCTCTTAAATGTTTCACTGTTGCTCTTTGAGAGTCAAGCACAGAGTGTGTTATCTGTTTCTATGAGAGGATTTAAATGAATTTTAAACATTGATGAGTCACAAGCAGAGATTTATGAGTACTTCACTGGAGGGCTTTTTACATCCGTCTAACATATTTCCATTTCATGCTGTACTCATTATATTTTTACATGCAAAGCAATTGAGGCAGGACACAAGACAGCCTATGTAGTTTAAATAAGTGAAATAAATGGGTTTAATATTTAAGTGGATCAAAGCATTTAAAGTTTGCACGCGTTCGTGGTTGAGTAGCTATATTGTCACGCTTAAGTATTCAACAAGTAAAACAAGTGTGATCAGGTAGGCAGGTGAAAACACGTCCATATCAATGTGCTATAGATTTAATTAGCCAGATAATGTTGTATTCATACCCTGCAGGTGAGTCTTTCCCTATATATATCATTGCTTTTACAGTCACCATTTGTCTCTTAGTATATATGACTTAAAGATTCTCTACTGTATATTTAGATAAATGTGACATTCTCCTTTAAAACAATTACTGTCACTAGCTAAAAATATTGATTTGGATAGAAGATTGTTGGACATCATAATGTATGTTATCAAAGTGTATGTGCTCACACAGATATGCCCTTGAGTGTGTGAAGCAACTTTATTTACCAGATGGAAAAAAGTGAAAGTGGTACATCAAATAATACAGACTGAGATACATTTGTATATAACCCAACAAACTCTGAACGTTAGTCTCTGGCTTAAATCACTGAAAAAGCAAAGCAAGAAATAACTTCCCAATAATCACTGCGTTCTTACTCCTAATTTTTGTTTTGGGGGATGGAATTCACTTTCTCACGCACAATACCCTTCTCAGCCCATCTGATAGCTGATCCTCATGGAGGAAGCCTGACTTGCGCCCTAACGGGCCGAAATCTAACCCCAGAACTGCAGTGAATGAGGTCAATGCATCTCCACCACTGACCCCTCAGAGTGACTGAGGTGACCCAAGACCTGCCCTGGTCACACACCTGGCCTGTAGGTCCAGATGGCACTGATTGGAGTGATAAGATAGATAAGAGACGCATTCTTACTGTAGTGGCATGTGTGTGTGCACGCGTGTGTGTGTGAGAGAAATATCACATTTCCCTCCTTCACATGGTGATAATTGAGCTTTATAGTGATAGTGAGAGTGTTTTAGTTAACAGAGGGCTGTGGGACTGTAGAGTGGCAATGCCATGAGAGGCAAAAAGTGACTTATGGTACTTTATTCTGTCTCTTCCAAATTCCCTCCTGCAAAATCACAGAAAAAACATGTACAAGCAGCACTAATCTAACTATCTAGGCTGTCACTCCTCCCCTAGAAACAAAAAATCAAGAGAATAAATCAAATAAAATAAAGCAATAACACAGAAATGAACAGGTGCAGGTGTGATACAGTGTACATAAGAAATAAAGCCTTTCACCCTATGACATCACAGCCCTCCAAGAGTGACCACACCTACCACTGGACATGTCTATGTAAATGCTTTCATGGTTGGGCTGTTGAGCTAATTGCAACCTTATACAAGTAGGTAAGTTATCAGGGCCATCAATACAATTCATTAAAATGGTCATTCTTATGGATGGGCACCCTTCTCCCCTAGGGATGGTAATATTATTATGTTTACTGTAATGTCTACTATAACATTTAACTGTATATTAATCATCACAGAAAGACAATAAATTCTATTCAGTCAATGAAATTCATCCATCAATAATAATGCTGTGAGATTCAACAAAGAACGATTCAAAACAAAAATTCAAAATACTTGAATATTTGTCTGAAGTGGCAGGACTTGTCTAACCCGAAGACTTCTATGGAGTGAAAGAAAACTGTGCAGACCCCTTTTTGTAATGAATTATATTATAAAGCTGTATCCTATATTGGTTCACACTATACGTGTTGAAAGAAGAAAGTCAAACAGATGTAAGACAATAGAATCAAGAACTTCTATTCCAAGATAAAGCGCAACAATAGTGGCGCCGATCTGTAGAGTCATTTAGTGAATTATCAAATCTTCCTGAGGCGAGGAACGTCCCAAAAATGATATTTCCTTTCAGAACAAAAGCCCACATCTCGCTTGCGTTCACTAAGTGAAATCTGTCTGTAAAAGGCAAGAGGCCACCGCAGACAAATTGCCTTCATTTTTACTAAAGGAAAGCATCACAAAAGGACCCAAATGAAAACAAAATGACTTGAGGCAGGTATCTGACTGAAATGACAACACATAAAAGCTCTGCTGATGAAAAGAAAGAAAACAGTTTCCGTTCCTGTAAGAAATCCTCAATTGGATCTCCGAGGGTCCTCTTCTGTCTTATTACACTCCCCTTTAGCTTTTATTCATCTATGTATCTGTATTTTAAATGACTCAATTACCCAGAACCCTGTGGTGAAAATTACACATGTTTCCCCCATGTTTCCTTTTTGGGGGCTGGTGCACAGGAGACCTTGGTGTACCTCGCCCCTCCCCCGCCCTCTCTTCACCATTTTCCTTCTCTCTATTCTTTGGTTCCATCTGTTGCAAAATGCACAAATATCATAAAGCCCACAATGAAAGAGAGAGAGGAAAAACAACAAGGACACACACACACAGGGAAAAAAACATTCAGCTTTTACAATATTAATAATTATCATCATCAAAGTAAAAGTCCATAAAAGTCAATCAAACTGTTTAGGAACATTCTGACAGTCGGTTCATATGCTGCACTGTGGCGCGCTGCCGGCGTCAGGAATCGCTTCATTTGTTTTGGGACTTGGCAATTAAATGAAAGTGGATAAAAATCTCCAGTGCATTAAATCTGTTTCTCTTATTTTGAACACTCATCTAACTCTTTTCAGACTATTAACATCCTTAGTTTCCCATCTGTTTCTATTAATGGAAGCCTCTTTATCCTTGAACTGAAGCTTTCACAATATGTTTTACAATAGTCGGTCCATTTTCAAGAGAAATGGCGTTTTAGTGGAGTCATTATGCGCTCCTGTGTAGCATCTCTGCCTCAGGAGTTTGTTTGTGGTAATTGGCTTACCATTGTCTCTTGGAAATCTCCCATATTTAAGCATATGCGCGCACACACACGCACGCACGCGTACACACGCATGCTAGACACTCCATCTCAAGAACACGTTTGACTTCGGCGGATCAACAGGCCCAGCAGACTCATCTGCTGAGTCCCATCTGGAGATGCCTGAATACTTAAAAGCTTGTAGCCATTAAGGCACACATGCATTTCTTATTGGTCATGATTGTCTTACCCCACTGTGAGGAAGGAGCCGAGAAAAGGGGTTAAGCAGAAGCACAGTTGTTAGGCTGATGTCACATATGCGCGGCATTCTCAGGCACTCTTGTGGTTGTGTTTGTTTTGTGTGAAGAGCTCTCCAGTAGCCATGCTTTTCCACTTGCTAAGGCCTCTTTACACAGAACAACACAGTCAGGAAAGGAGCAAATGTGGCAAAATATGGCACACAGCCGCGTTCATGCGCTTAGGTAAACAACAACACGTGTATATATCATGAGCAGATCTCTGTGTAATGAACCAACAGACACTTTACTGCACTGTATAAACTTACAAAAAAAACAAAGAAGCTACCAATCTGAATTTATTCACTTAAATTTGTAATTATCTTGACTCAAAATGTCAGGTTGACATTGACCTGTTTAGAATAAAGTTTATAATGTTCTTCGTCATTTCTATTAGCAAAGTAATTGTTGTGTTTAGCTAAAAATGCTGATTGGCTAAAACTGATAACTTGACACACACAGTCAAACCAGCAGACCACAACATCTGATACACACAACACAGTATCAGTTAGCTGACTGTCATCTTAGTTGAACTTCAAAGTGACATCACAAGTTACATAACAACAAAAGCAACCACAACAGTGTAAACTGTCATGAAATCTAGTAATGCTAGCAATAGCAATCAGTTACTCCTGACCCAGTGCATGCTGGGAGAACGGGACTGATGCATTAAAACCATTTTCTCAGTATAGGTCTATGTAAACGCATTCGCTCACTATACTTGCTGTTTCGAATGAATAAATCTAAGTATTTCATAATCAACGAGATTTATTTGTGTTGCTGACAGCTGATAGAACTTAGGAATTTAAACCCGCTATAAGCAACTAAATCTTTTAGTTCGTTTTTTTCCACATTGCACTGTACAATTTTACACTGTTTTGTATAGACGTGAAATAAACATTCATATATAACCAGTTATATGTAACCATAAGATAAATATATAACCATACATATAACCAGCACAGTTTTGTTTTGGAAATATTTTCCCAGCGACCCCTCAAAGGGAAAATGACATCAAGATCAAATGTCCTCATAATTGTGCTTGCAAACAGACGACCGCACTCTGGGGAATTCACAGTAAAGCCCCCAAAAGTGAGATGAAGGTATTGATTGGGATACACTGCTGTTGCATTACTGCTACCCCAGGGTGTTATGGAGAGCAGACAGAATGAACATTCATGCAGCTGGTGAGAGGTTAGCCACCCCTCACACACTCACCCCTATTCACAGCCTAGTCAATACTTGACACTGGACTTACACGCGGGCCCGGCGACTGCGTCTGAGCTGAGATGAAGTCTCAGCAGGAGGGAGAGTGTGGACCAGAGCTCACATGATTGATAAGAACATCATTACTGTGGAATCTGAGAGACGCAGCTCTGAATATAGAGTGAGATTCATCAAACGGGGGGACACTGGATTTCTGGAACAATATTACATGATGTGTAGATTCTCACACTGAAATACACTGATACTGATATCACTAAATACTCCTGTGTATTTCATGTGGAGGTTTTTTTTTTAATTTTATTGTTAGTATTTATGGTTTTGTTGTGTGTGCAGTCAGCATGAAGCATGAAACGCTACATATGACTGAAATAAAATATTATGTTTTTTGGGAGCAACAGTGAGTTTGTTTTACCATTTACACATGATGAAGGAAACAGCAAGCACTTTATATTTTTCTATTATTTTTCTGAAGACAAAGTCATTAGTTATTATCAATATCTAAACACACTGTTATTATTCCTCATATTATCTGATCATTCACAGTAATGTTGTTCTTTCATAAAAATGTTTAAAGCTAAAAATGGCCTGGAACAATAATGCTCATGTTAAACATCCTGTTCCTCTTGCTAAAGTTTGGAGGTGAAAAGTGAAAATCTTTCTTGAGTCAAACAGACACAGTTTTATGTATAAAATAATGGTGAAGTGTTTAATTTTTGCATCACTAGCATGTGCGGAAATCAGCCGTGGGGTTAGAACCCATCCCACCTGAGGGTTGTCCCCCCCAAATTTCATTAAAACAAGACTGTGTAAATAATATAATGATATAAATTTAAACTAATTGTGTAGGTAAAACAGTGCAAATACATTGATCGTTATTTGTCACTTACATTTTATGCTGAAGCAGATGGAGCTGTACAAACAAACAAACAAACAAAAACAATCTCATCTGAAATCCTGCCAGTTTACCATTCAACTGTTCATTTTTCGTATTCAAAATGAGTAATTTAAGCTGCATCAAGTAGCGTGTCACTGGAATACCTCACTGGGTGACCCTATTAGTTAAATATATCACTAGTGCTGTTGTATGTTCTCGGTTGTGCTCAGCTTTGGTTCCACATGAGCAGAGAGTGTGACTAATGTCTCACAATCCTCTCGTGCTCTCCAGCAGGAAGAGCAGCACAGATTCGGCTCTTAGGTTACCTCAGCCAAACACTTTACTGCCCTCATTTAGTAACTGAGCGCCTGCATGTATTGTTCTGCTGGTTTAGTGGAATCTAGTGGGCCATGGACAGATCACCTGACCAGAACCTGAACAGCCGTGTGTCAGAGATTAAATGACATGAGAGAGAGAGATGAATGAGAATAAAACATACATTAATTATAAATATTAATTGATGCAGAAAAAATACTATATTAAACTATAAATACAAAAACAAATGCAAGATGGAGTGCAAAAATAAACATTTGGAGGGTATAAATCTGTACTGATATTGTGTCTTGTGAGTGAGATATTCTGTGTAAATGAGATACAGCAGGTATATCACCTTAAACATACTTCCCTGTGAAACAACAGCTAATGTCTTAATAAGTGAAGATTATTAAGCCTCAGCCTCTAAAGGCCCACTGGAGGCTGAGAGGCTCGTGTGCTGTTATTAATGGGATGTAATGGACCCAATTAAGCATCATTAGTTTGACCTCTCACTGACAGGTACCTGTTACAGCCTCTGGCATTTCAGCAACATGACACCCGAGAGAGAAACTGAACTGAGGCCCTTACAGAAACTTCAGGAATCAACATTAAACAGAGATTCTGGCGTTTTACCAGAATTTGACAAAACCTTCAGCGTAAATTAACATTCAGATTGAAATGCCCTAAAACATCATTAGATGTTACAAAAGCAAACATGAACTTAAACTTTCGCTAGTCTACATTGCTACAGCACATTTCTTAAATGGGCAATGAAACAGTCATTTAGAAGGCTGTGGCTTAACTGGTTTTCATAACAACATACTACTAATTTAACTGAGAGACTGGTTAAATGGAGGGATATGTTTGAAAAGTAACTGAAGAAAACAGTTAATTAGAGCTTCATTAGCCAGATGGGAGACCTCAGGAGACGAACGGTTCATCTCTACAAAAACAATTATAAAAAACAATTTAGTGAATATGAAATTATCAATAACTCCATTTCCATTTGGTTTATGTTTCTTTGTCTTATTTGCTTAAATACTGTTTTTATAACCAAGTGGTAATTTTTAAAACATCTCCAAACAGACGATCAAACATGCATTGCTTTTAAATGTGTGTGCATGTTTTAAGTAGTTACTTATTAAAATTCTATTAAGATAAAACTATTCTATTGTATTCATCTTTTAATTAAACTGATCTCACAAGCGGTGATCATTTTGGAGTTTTGTGGTACGAGTTTTAAACATTTACCACAAAATAACAACACAACAATAAAAAAACAATAAACAACATTTACAAAAAAATTACAATATTTATTTATCCATTAATTGTACAATATGAAAGAACTATTATTTAATGATATAAGAATGTGTAGCAGGTAAAACAGAGGCAGAAATGCATGTAGGAAAAACTGCTGGAAATAAATTGAGCATGTGAACAATTATTTAAGAATCACACAAAAGGAAACAAAGCCAACTGAGCATAAAAAATCTCAGTCATGCTACAATACAATTCAACAATAGTTCATGTCACATATGAGAATCCAGCTTTAAACACCATGTGAGAGTGTGTCCAAATCCAGACCCTTTCCTGCCCCCTGTAGCCCCTCTCTGTGTGCTGATGTCCACACAGGTCTCCCGACCAGCTGACCAGCACACCTGCTGGCTCCAAATCCATCTGCAGCAGATTAGCCTTTCCTTCCACTACAACAGAGCCATTGCAGTCTGAAATAGTCCCATCTCTTCCGCTAGAGCTGAGACATTGCCTATCGACCAGACCTGACCCCACATCTTTATACATAAAGATATATGCAACACGATTCTCTCCCCTGCCCACCGTCGCACCTGCCTGCCCTCCAGAGAGAGAGAGTGAAGAGAGCTGGTCTCTCGGCCACGAATTACTAAAGTGAGATGGTTATTATTTACGGCTGAGAGCAAGATTTCAATAATTGTGCGAGGAAAAAGTAGTGGGTTTCAAAGCACTTAATTTTTGTGTGAGGTGGACTTTAGTCTCGACTGAAGTGGTAATTGATGATATTTTAAACATGACCTGGACCTGTGAGAGATGAAAAGATAAAATAACACCCACAATATACACGATCACAATACAGCACCGAATGTCCATGACAACAGCGCAGCCGCAATAAAACACTCGTCTTTTTGACCCTACAGACAAATGCATTCACAGCTTTAACAAAACAACACTGACAAAAAAGTCAAATGAATCTTAGACATTAATACAGTTAATAAATATAAGAAGACGACTGAGGTGGAAAACTAGTTATATTTTACCACCTATTAAATGTATGAAGCCTTCTGTTACACTTATTTTGAATCCCTTCGGTACTATTTCTAAACTCTTAGTACTAATAAATGTATTTTTTTAAATGTGTAAGTTTATTTCAAAATCACATGTGATTTCACCAAAGCTAATGTGTTATTTAGACAGTAAACTGTAATATCGATCATTTAATTGTTTATCATAACAAATCAAAATGTGGAATATCTACAGATTTTCAACTGGTTTGATTATAAGTATCATCATGTAAATTAAGGATGACACGTACATGTACATAGTGTTTGTGTGAACATCTGCAGTTTGAGACAGACTATGAGATGGATGAATCAATCTATGTGGACACAAGGCCCATCAGACAGGTGAACAGGCCTTTGATAGAGGTGAGGATCAAAACTGTTGAGTCAAATAATGTCCCAGCCATCATTGTCCATCATGTGATAAATAGAGACTGTAAACTAGCCCAGCCCACTGAGAAAGGTCAACTGGCCCATCAATCATGAAAAGATCAAGTGGGTCTGTAGGATTTCCAGTACAGTTACATAAAGAAAATAGTGTGTGCATTAGTGCTAATACTTGTTACATGATTCTTACAGTAGTACTGTTTCTTTTAACTGGATACACAACGACTAAATCAAAATTACAAGACATCAACTGCTTATTGTAATGTGTCAGAAACACGCACAGGTTCTGTGAAATTGGAACCATGAAACTCTAAGAACTCTTAGAACTCCAGAATGTTCCATTGTTTCATTGTAAACACTGCTTTTTGGAATTTCTACATTTTATTACAATCAGTTGTCATGGAAAAGAAATTATAAGGTCATATCCAAACGACAGGACAACACCCAGTCTTCCGTTGTGTACCATCTACTGCCTGACCATGCCACAGTAAATATTATAAGATCTCCCTAGCAGAATGTCATGGAGACATTAGGGCTAGCCTCTTTGAACTTGGACTGACAACTGTCTAGCAACCAACCAGAACACCCTAGCAACACCTTAGCAACTACCAAGAACACGGAAGCACCTGAGCTTTCATGTTTTGGGACTCATTTCTGTTCTGCATATTAAATGTCTTGAGGTAAACAGAACAGCAGCTATATAAAGCACAGAAGCAAATGATGAAATCTTGCTGTGCACAGAATGTCCTTCACGAAAACACATGAACTTTAAGCTTTAAATAGAGTAAGAGGCTTTTAAAGCCCCCAATGATAACAACAGTCATTATAACTCGAGTGTTTTTATCCCCGTTTAAAGAAAATCTTTCTTTTGTGGTAGCAATTGACTCCATTTTTAAATCAATACTGTGAAGATGTTTGGAGGACTTATATGCATCGTTCAGTTTGGTGACCTGATGTTGAAAAACAGTGAGAGATGGACATCAAATATTAGGATTTTACAGAAAGTGATGTTGTAGATTTTAAGTATATGTAATGGACTCTATGACGGCTCATCCACAGTCAGTCATTGTTGAAAGAGAGGTGTCATTAATTCTGAGTATCATCACTTTCTGTTACACTATTGATCAGTCACTTTAATAGAAATTTTATTTGAACATGAAAGAGATAGAATTAAGAAATGATGCATGTCAGCCTCAAACCAGTGAGTATAACACCTCACATTATTGCATGCAATACCACCGCACCACAGCTCCAACTTAATTTAGTTTATGTCATAAACAGGTGAAAGCCAAACCCAGGTCCACCGGGGTTCAGAGGTCTAATCGGCATCCCATTGGCTTCTTGGTCTTAATAAGACACCGGTGTGTTGCAAGCTAATGGAATTCATTCACATTTATTTGTATTGCACTTTTCACAATACATAGAGTTTCAAAGCTGATTTACAGCAACATTTCTGCTAACAGTTAGTACACAACATAAACAATGACTAATTGCTATTGCATTAACAAACATAAACAACAATTGTTTCATATTCAATAAATAAATAAACACTTTTGAGACACACTAATGTTACTGGTGTTAGTGATGCAGGAGTCCAGAACCTTCACTGAAACCTTCACTCATAAAACAGTGAAGTATTCAGATTTGAGCTGGAACACAACACCACAAACACACACCAGACAACACAGTCCATACAAAGAGTTGCGTCCACCAAAAACAGGCAGTTCTTGTTCGGTTTAAGCTCCTTTCCCCATTACAAACCCGTACTTTCCTCGCTCTCCACAATTTCCTTTTTTTTCTTTTCTTCCGGCATGAAAACACACTTGCTTTTATTTTTGCGCTTTTCTTTTTTAATGTGAGCTGCGTGTTCGACTCTTTTTCTCCTTCTCTGTGTGTCTGTGCTCTATAATTACGGTAGTTTCTACCTACTGCGCCAAAGAGCGCCCACCCCTCCGCCTCCCCTCCTCGTGCGCCCGTGTCTCCCCATGACTAATGTGACACCGTCAGTCAAAGCGTTTGGAGAGCAGCCGAGCAGAAATCAAAAAGACAGAGAAGAAGTGTGAGGCACAAAGACGAGTGTGGATGTGATGGACACAGAGAAGACCTGAGCTCTACCTGACGACTGTAGCCACACACTCCGCCCCGCTGCTTTAGAAGGTGAGGGGAGTGTTTGCATCTCCCTATTCATCCCAGAGCCATTCCTCTAAATGAACTGAAGGAAAGCAATCCCTGCTAAAGTCCAACCTGTTATTTTGTGCCATCAAGTAAAAGATTGAAGAGACAGGAAGTTCTCTAGAGAGAGAGAGAAAACAGTTTCATACAGTTAGTCATTTCTGTTTATATGTGCATGCTAAACCAAGATCCTACACCATCAGCCCCATCATGAAGCTTCATCTACAAAAAAACAGTAACGCGTTGCTTTCACCTCAAATGCAGGAAATATTGCGTGACACCTCTCAGTGATGTCAATGAGACCATCAACGGACTTCTGCACCAGACCAATGACATGGTTACAAAAACTCATTATTATCTTTGCAATAGTGTTTTACCTCTATCTGCTGTTTTTATGCAAATATATTAATTACAATTCTCATCATTCACATACATTTACAGACCTACACACATTATTTAAAAAATGCATTAATCACAATTAGTTATTATAATCTATTGGCAGCTCATCAAAAGTCATTTAAATCACCCCTGGGGTCAGAAATACTCCTGGTTGGGCATCACAGTGCTGTACAGATACAAAGGGCTTGATCTTCTCATTCAGGAGATGAGCAGCAGATTACCCCCCACCACCATCAGATGGTCATTAAGTTCTTTAATCTGCGATCATTTACACACGGGCAGGTCTGCCAGCTATCAAACACTGAGTCACCTCTGTGTAAGCTTAGTCATTCTGACACATATGTTACTTGTCTGCTTTTCAGGCAGGTGAATCTCACCTTTCCCTCCCTCTCGATGCTCTCTGACAGCTGGCCTGGAGCCTGAGGACAGGCTCTATCAATGGATGCTTTCACTGGGCCCATCTGTTCCCTTCTGCTCCCTGCGCCTCTCACATACACACACTGCCTGAGGAGAACAGAAGCCAAGAACCACTCACACTGCAGAAGAACCTCTACTAAGGAATTTATTAGTAGTAGTAGTATTATGCTTAATTTAATATTAATCTTTTATGTCATTTTTATTATTCAAATTGTGATTGTAATAAGTGTAAAAATATTTCTGAAACAGGCCTTCAGCACACACATCATCGAAAGATCTTAAAACATAAATAATAATCATAATAATAAATGTGTTGGTATATGTTGTTGTTATTATTTCATATGTTTTATATAATATGTGGTAATGTGAATGTTTAGAATGATTGTTAATTATTTTGTTTTTTAAACGTCATTTTAAAAAGTCATCATTTATTTTAAGATTATGCATCAAATTCAAAGCTTCACACAGGCACTGGTATCACAATATGACAGTGATAAATTCATCATAATCTGTCTTTAGTGAATAAGTATAAACGGCCTTCATTTCCATCCACTGCACTGACAAATCAAACACAACGAGACACAAATGAACTCTATCTCTCTCTGCATTGACAAACTAACTCATAAAAGACAGCAAATCAGGAAAAAGATTAAAATGTCACCTTGGTGACAAAAAATGATCCCTCTTCACACTGACAGGCACCCCT
>JAZGTI010013975.1:0-14442 GCA_036877585.1 Botia kubotai
GGCAGCCTGCTGATTGCTGTTCAGGCAGCGTGAGAGAGCAGCTTTGATGACAGACCACAGAGTAAATTTCCATTAATCTGAAAGCAAACTCAGCTTCAGCCACTGCAAAGCCAACCACAGAAGTCCCTCAAAGTTCCAAAAAGTGTCTCAAGAATCAAAGCGCAGATGGTGCATGCAAAACCACTGCAGCTGTAGTTGATCTCTAGTGCGTTTATACTCAAAATTTGAGAGTATCACAATTGAATTGGGAAAACTCTTTTTGAGCTACTTGCGTAAGGTGTTTTAGGTTCATTTATTGGCACTTATACCACAGCGCAACTGAACGCTTCTGATTGGTTGACAGATGTTTTATGGTGTTGACTCATAACTGTAGAGCTATGATAAAGTTCCAGATTGACCACATTACAATTGAGGTATTTTCTCTACATTAAATTTTTTTTTTTGCAAGTTTCAAGTTTCAAATGAACTGAATTTTTAAAAGCCTTTTAGTCTACCATAGCAAAATATCCAAAAAAATACATTTTTACCTGCAAAGCACATGACAACAACACACCCACCCACATTTTATTTACAATGCTTAGCAAATATTATTTATAGCTATTTTCTGTACAGTGTTTTCATCACCAATGTCTTTATAATGTTTAAAGGAGACAATAAAAAATAATAAACTATGCCAAATAGTCGTCACTTGATTGTCAGAGTATTTGTTGAAATCATTCAGCAAATAAACACTCAACAAATACTCTTGCCTAAGTTCGGCACACACACCCAGACAGACACTACACCCTCCAGTCCCCAAACTGTGCACAGAACTACAAGAACAAAGTTTATAATCAGTTATATACAGCTTCTTGGCAGCACAGCAGAAAAAGAGAGATGATATTTTTCCATGCTTATATAACTCTGCTGGAGAATGGGGGAGGAGGTAAATGAGACTTTGCCGAAAGTTAGCTCAGACTCTCAAACTGAGAAAAAGTGGAGCAAGGAGATGGCGTGAGAATGTGCTGAGGAAAGCAGCACCAGTCGGAGATTTGCCTGAGGGCCATCTCATGCGCTTCTTCCCTCTACTATTCTTGCCTAGTCCTGTGGGTCGGGACCATCACAATCCTCCAGCTTGTTTCACAGAAGAGGTCCTGCTCTTATTATAAAGTCTAGGACTATATTTTTCCCCATGTGTTTTTTACCACACTAACGAAGCCCTCGCCTTTTTGCTTGCCCTTTTAACTGCATTGGAATTCTTTAACTCAAGAGCTACTTCAAACAACTACTACTACAAAAGCTGATGATAAAAAAAATGCTACTGAGAACTTCTGTTTCATTTGCGATAGCATCCCTGCATTTGACATTATATGGCACAAAACTTAATTTGGTTTTCTTAATTTTGTTTTTTCAGGCCTAGCTCCGGGGGGGGTGGGAGGGTCTGGCCCACCCAATCATGAGCTTGGCCCTTCCAACCACACCATTCCCATCCAACTGCCTGGTCCACCCTAATGGTCCTACGGCCCACCTACACCTACATTGTTTGCCAGTTTTATAACAAAAGCAAACATATATACTTTGGAGTTCCATAGAAAGAATAACAGCGCAGGTTTGGAACAACTTGATGGTGGCTAAAAAAATACCAGTTTTCACTTTGGATGAACTGTTCCTTAAAATCAAATAAAACACAACAGCAAGAACATTCAGTGCAGATGCTCCCAAATGCCAACACGCAAAAGCAACATCCCAAATGTGGAAAATACGTTTTATCGGCTTTATCTCAGCAGACATGATCTTTGTCTTGACCTCTGTGGGTTTCTAAAAGGACACATCTTTGATAACACTCAATAAATCCTCCCTGGGGTTCATCATTTGATAATTATCAACTGACGTCATTGATGTAATTGGTACTCATTAGAGTACAGTAACTCTTTTACTCTTAATGACACACACACACACACACACATTGCCACACTTGTGGCTGGAAGGTTTGGGACATTTATGGTGAAGGGGGTTATCATAATTAATACCATAATCAGTTTCTCTTCCGCCGTGTTATCGCTTGAGCAATTATTCTGAGCTAATCGAGACTTATAGTAATTAATCATATATCAACATGCGACAGTTTATCAATTAATGTAGATATGCAGCCTTGTGATGAGTGCCCAGTTTCATCAGCTGCCTTTCTAATCCATTTTTCTTGTGGGCTTCTCAGAACTTGGCTTGCAAGATTATTGAGAAGTAAAAGACCTCTTTTGTCCTTATGTAGCCCTGCAGACAGAGCACTCATTTAAGAAAGTGGATTATATTAGCAGCTCTTAGAAGCTAATAAGTGGTGAGTTGAACCCATAACTCATGATGTACATTTTAGTTTAGATTAAAGATGGGTGTAGCACTGTATCGAATTTGATTATTTATTCATTTTGCGCTTTGATATTAATGTGGGTGACTCACCGAGGAGGCACAAATTAACAGATGACAGAGATAGACAGATGTTGGGAGGTGTTACTGTATCTTTAAGTTATCTGTGTCTGGCTCCCACGTTCTCTGTGTGTAGCAACCTTCACACTAGCCCTGATTATATAATATCAAACTTATAAATTATCAGATCAGAAAATATTAAGGCATTATGACTGATTTCTTATAAACGTATTAGCCTTGACAGCAACTGGAAATGTTTTTGGCCTGATCTCTCTAGTAAAGTCACATAATTCATGAAAAAAATTAGCTTTTAAAATATATCAACTATACTTCCAACATCCAACCAACAAAGCCTTGTTGCATCAACAAAGGCCTTGCCAACCTAAAAGCCTTCAACAGAAACAATTAGGTTCCTTCTGCTCTGGATCTACAGACACGCAACGTTTTTCTGCCATCTCGGCTTGACATCTGCTATTGGTCTGTCAAGCCTGGATTGGAAGCTAAAGCACTAGGACATCTTTAATTGTATTAAGCAACTACAGCCTACAACCAGCAGGGCTCTGAGGAAAGCAGTTTATGCTCTCACGTCAAAGAGTAATTGGTCCATTTAAAGAGATTTTATGTTATGAAGAGACAGTCAAGTTATGCTAGAGTCATTCTACGATACTTGCAGTTATTCTGTGAATGACAACAGGCCAGCTTTTATTTTGTTCTTTTATACGAATGTCCAAAACTTAATTTGGGGCACGTGCAAGAAGACACACACTGAGCTCACAAAAACGTTTCTTGAGGTCACTGATGAATTGGTTTTCTGATGATACAAGCTTTGCAAACCCTTATGAATTCACAGCTTTACATACAATACCTTGCGGTAAAAGTACATAAACTTTTTTCCTTGGATTTGTTTTACTTTTCACAGTAGAGTTGCACTTGTAATATGTAAATCTAACTTTTCATATTAAATAATATAAATAACATACAAACTAAAACAAACATGTGTACAGTTATTGTTTCATATTAATGTCTAGTGCTGAGTAAAACTAAATACATTTTGGAATACATTGTACTTGTTCCAAACACACTTAGCTGAAGAAAACATTTAAAATGAACTGTTCTTTTTAAACAGATGATTGTTGACAGATTGCTCTCTCTAGTGTTTTTAGCACAATGTTGCATGATGTACAATGTTTGACGTTCAATTTGACATGATATTTGGATGGGGCGAGTATAGTTCTGTATTGCATTGAAACAATTAGGTTGGGTTATGTGAACTATCAAGAAGCATATTTGGTGCCATCAAATGTCCAGCCATCCAATACCCAAACATCCACAAAAACTACTGCAACTATTAGATTCCATCTAATCATAAAGATCAACTCACAGAGCTGAACGATGATAAACTCATAATTACTTGATATTGAATGATATGAGGGTCTAGAGCCTCTTATATACACTATTATCACCAATTAACACATCTTTAACACCTGGAATTAAAATTAGTTAAAAGGCATCTGACTGTCCTAGAAAATTCAAGTATAAGATGAGTGACCACCACTAGAATCTTCATGGACAACCTTCTGACACGTACCTGACTCAACCCCATATCTAGTACAAGCCCTGCTTTGGAAGCCGGACAGAAGCCCTGACTGGATAGAGAGTGAGCCTCTTTTAATTTCTACGTAATGAAATCCAAACCCTTTAGTCCAGAGAGAATCCCTTTAGCCAACCATGCAGAATGGCCCTATAACAGCCAATCAGATTAAGACCCTAGAGCAGCCCTAAGACCAAGCACCATGGAGCTCCAACGTTGCTTCTCTAATTCAATAAAAAATCCTTGAGCTCGTGGATCTGTAACAGGGGTTAACCCTGTCCAACACTAACTGCATGTGGATTTGCATTACAATTTTGCAATCTAGAACAAAAGAATGTTAATTTTTTTGCAATTTCAGATCAATGTTTCTATCAGTCAATATATTGTGAGAATATATTCATAGGCATTGGGAATAGTATTAGTTAGTATAGTATTAGATGTTAGACTGTACATATGAGACTGGGCCCTGCATGTTAATGCATGTTGATGTTTGAGGAGGACTGAGTGAGTTTTGTTAGAGGATTAGTATGTGTGTAACAAAAATTCTAACAATATGTGCAAAATGCATGTTGTCAATCCTGATTGTTCTCCCATTCATACAGTATCCACTATAAAACATTCATTTTGTGTTTGGTTTTACCTTAGTGCACACCATTTGTTACTAGGCTAAGGGGACACTGTGTATGCTTGAGTGAATGAAGAACAATAATGTACAGTACTGGCCCACATCAACTGTGTCTTCTAAGAACTTTTAGACCTGACACAATAAACAAAGCAGGACATTCTGAACCTCAGGCCTAATTGATACATGCCTGGGAGTGCTACAACTGAATAATGGACAGGATATTCTTCTAGGCTCCTCATGAAGTAAAGCTTGGTGGGGATAAAGTATCTCTGTTCCATCAGCAATAAGCCATTCAATAAAGAGTATTATGTTGCACATTCATGGCAGAAGCTGTTGAAGATGTCAGACCCCACGGGGAGAGCTTTTTATTGTCTGCGGTACTGAGCTCAGCCACTTCGATGCTAAACCGGCACGCTGCCTCGCGGGCCATTGTGCTCAGCCCACGTCAAATGAGAGGAGGCTGTCAAGAGTTATCTTACCGTTCTTACATAATCTCAACATACACATCAGCAGAACAGGTTCCCACCTCTTATACAGTACTTTGACAGGTAAGAGTTGAGTAGAAAAACTACTGTGTAACATATGGGTGTATTCAAACACTCACACACTATTGAGTGGAAAGGTGGTTTATAAAATTTCCTTCTGACTATTCCAACAGATCATAACCATGAGTGAGGTAAAGAAAGAGTGGAAAGAAACCCTGGAGGAAGGGAACTAAAGGGATCAGAAACTGATGCTGTGTGGTTGAAAATTAAACTCATGGGTCAAATCTATTTGACCTTTGGCACTGAGGTGAAAACCTCTAAGCCAAAAATCATGGTCATATGAGCATAGCTGTTTTGCTGTGTGTGTGTGTGTGTGTGTAAAAGAGAAAGAGACAGAAAGTGTGTGTGTGCAAGAGAGAGAGAACAGCAGGGATGAGAAGGGCAGCTGCTCTAAGCTGAGAGCTATATGCCAGTCTGCCAGAAATGACCTCATGCCCTGACTCAGTAACTAGGCTGAGATATAGATTACAAAAGTCCCTGAATGTATACCAGACAATAACCAGGTTTGATTTATGATCACGCAAACACACACGTTTGGTCATACAGTAAATATAATAAAATTTAAGTACATTACCAAAAGTACCATGGTGGTCTCAGATGGTAAAAAGTAGTGCTTTAACAGACTTTTGCATAGTACTGTATTTCTAATATCATGTATCCGTTCAGAAAACCATAGTTGTACCATCAAAATGTCAAAATGTAATATTGCATGCTTATTACATCCATGTCATCTTATATAATTTAATGAGGAATAATACTTTATTGTGCCCTTGGGTAAAACTACAATATGATATCTACAATTAAAAACAGAACAAAAGAAGTAAGCCATCAACAGCAAATACACAAACTGCATATAACCAGTATTACTGCTCCATAGAGAGCACATTTCATTACTCAAGCTCCCTCACAAGGGGACAAGGGAATATATAAAGACCACACCTATGTGTGTATATGGATGCGTGTCTGTTTGTGTATCAGTGTTTATGAGACATGCACGCGTGTTGATGGAACAACAGTAAATGTGTGTATATGTGAGGTTTTTGTATATGAGAGTTGCTCTGTGTATGTTTGTGTGACTGGGATGTCATTGCATGCATGCTTGCTTCCATCTTGCCACCCTGACCATTACGATCCCCCAGTTGCCTATAAACCTTTCCACTGTGGGAGGAAAGGTGAGGCAGCTGTTTTATTGAAATGTGAACAGAAATTAGAGCTGTTTTTACACATCTCGGCTCAGAACAATATCAGGGCCCATTTCACATCTTCATACAGGCTAACCTTGACCCCATCCTCTGAGGGTTTGCTAAGGGCCCATAATGTCACACCATTATTCACCACAGGCCAGAGTGAGATGGTATCGGCGACAGAGCAGATGACCTGATAAACTGCGTTGCACACACCGCTCAACCACATAAAAGCCATAAAAACCCCAGCCTGGGGCTGAGCCTCGTAAATCACGCTGTATTAGGGCCTCAGTCACAGCAGACAAAGCCTCCTTTGCTTATTTATTCAGCACTGGTTTGAAGTTCCAAACATTTCTCATGCTCAAAGTATCTCGCCTTTCTGTTTTACATTGACTTTCATTTGCACTTCCTGTCATTTTAGTGGACCTTCCACTCAACCCTTTGCCTCTCAGGTAACATACATGTCACGGCAAACATCTTTTGACAACCTGGCCCGACTTTAGCCCTCATCTTTCCATGTTTGCCAGTGTATGGCAAGCTAACACAATGAAGTTAAACCCAAGGGTTAAAAGCAGCTTCCTGTTTTTTTCTGTCTAATACAAGAGTTAGTTCTGGTCCTCTATTCTGATTGGATAAGCAGTGTCCAATCAGAATAACCCTTTACTATAGCTATAGCCTACAACAAAATTCCTGCCATGGTGATATTACTGAATCAGCTGCATTGCTATTATATATAATAACCTGCTTTTGAATATCTTGAATAAATCTGTTTAGTAATACAGATTTTTATTTATTTATTTATTTAGTTACTGATTTGCTTTTAAAGCAATTTCAGGTTTTTCACGATAGTTGTAGTCTTTAAGTTAACATGAAATAAAAACTAAGCAGTTTAAATTCCCCATGAGAACAGAAAATGCAAACTCAAGCCAGACTTAAATTGATTTTAACACTCTTGTACTTGCCTTTGTCTCTCTCTTTCTCTCTTCCATTTACTCTATAGAACACAGGCATTCCCAGTGCAAAAGAGTTATACAAGGTGTCGTACTTCAAAAGGCAAAACAAACATACATAACAAACATATGCATTTGAGTTCATGTATTTCAAACAAACTGACTGGAAATAGTGTAAAAACCACATTACTACACCCGCTTTTATGTGAGACTGAAAGGCTAGTACTTTTGTCACACACAAAGAGGCCAAGTCAGAGCTGTGGAGCAGTGGGCTGTTTACATGCAGAACGTTTAAGAGCTGCTGGCTTATGTGAACCCAGTTTCAGGTCCACATTGGATCACGTCCAAATCCCACACTTTCCTGTCTTCACTATATATTCCTACAAAAAAGGCAGAAAGGCAAAAAGCGAAACACTATAACAAAGAAAGTGCAAAGTGGAAGAATGCGCATAGACCACAGTGTCTATAAACTGTACAGAAGTCTATACAATCTACAGAACAGAAGTCTCGATGTAAAAGACCCAGAGATCATATTCATTGATCCTGTGCTCTTTTTCTGGCACCTACAACATTTTCCTCTGCCACAGGGACTTCTCTTTGCCAAGTTGAACGCAGGCAGTTTTTTGTTCTGTTTTGTTCTGTTCGGGCAATTCCCTTTGTTGGCAGAGTGCCAATGTATCTGCATATGACATTTCTGCATGCATGCATGGTAATTTGTTATATTAATTGGTCTGGAATGTCTCTCCAACTCTGCCCCTGTAGAGGCAGAGCAAGAGAATAGAAAAAAAGAAAAAGAGAGGGAGAAAAATAGAAGAGAAAGTGTCAAGGTCGAATTGCTGTGTGTTAGGATTTATTTGTTTTTTATGATGGTATAAATTCTTTTGTGAGTCACACTTGCTCACACTCACAAACACTCTCTCTTATCTTACTATTCACTACTGTCCACTGCGCTTTTTCTAGGTTTGAACATGCAGTTTGTTTGCAATCTTGATATGAGACGTCAGATTTATCTGTCTACGTGCGAGGTTTAACTGACGAAATAAATCCTTCCACACTCTAGAGCACGTCATATGATGTCATGGATGAGCAAACTCATAATTGGATGAGCGGCGATGAAGTAAGCAGTGATTGGCTGACAACCACAGTAGCAACACAGAGTACATTATGTGCGCACAGACAAGAGAATTTGCACAAAAACAAACTGTACACTAATGAAGTACATGTAAACTGGTCTCAAATTGGGACATAGCCAGTAATGAGCTTTGTACGTCGACAGAATACACATCACACTCTAAGCCAACTGACCTGAGGTTAGTCACTGCGTGCCCAGAAAGAAGATTTTAAAACCAGACAAATCTTATACACCTTAGCAAAACCTCAGCAAAGTTATATACATTGCTAATATTGTATATATACCTCACATGCTTAATGTATTGATGGAAATTCTCTCACTCTGAAAACACATTTCATATTCGGCTGTGCTAGTCGTGAAAAGTGTGTGTGTGTGTGTAAGCCAGATACATATAAAGTTGAATTACTGCCTCAGCACCAAATAAGGACCGGCAGCCCACCATAAAAGATCTTGTTTTGAATGAAAACAAAGTTATTGGTATTAAAATCATCTGCTCATTACAAGACACCAGCATAGCAGCAACGAAACACACATGACCTAAGGGAAAACACAAGGACCACTATTACACATCTGATGATAACTAAACACACATGGAGATATACACATAAACAGAAATAATGTAATATTACTGCTGTAGTAGCTCAACTGGTAGAGCAAGGCAGCTGCAATGCCAAGGTCATGGGTTTGATTCCCAGTGATGGCACGTACTAATAAAATATATAGCTTAAAATAACTGCACGTCATTTTGGACTCATACAAGCACTGAGCAAATAATAAAATATCAAGGAAAAATCTAGCCATTAATGGGTTAATTTCACAAATCTCACTCTCCCGTTCTGTGCTGGACATAGCAGTTATTACATGATGTTGTCAAGATTCTATCTGTGTAAAGGTTGTTCCATCATTCCTAATGTGTGTAAAATTGTGGGCAGACAGTAATGACAGTCTGGCTTTATGCCTGTTCCACACCGGCCGTTTCACATCAAATATTTGAATAAGATTAGATGGCACATTGCCAGCGGAAATTACTCACAGTGTGTGTGTGTGTGTGTGTGTGTGTGTGTGAGAGAGTACGTTTATAGTTCAAAAGAATGGATTAAAAAAGAAAATGACTTTTTGCGGTAAATAAGTAGGAAGAACCCATCAGGAAGATTCCAGGCTGATAAAACATCATCTTCAAGGTCATACAACTGTAAAAAAATAACCAGAGGTTGGGCATGAGTTATGGCTCCCAAAAAATCTGGCCATGACATCCTTGAGTGGATGAGTCCAAGCTCATTATTATGTGATCCTTGATATGAAAAAATACTTGATGAACCTGGACCATGTCTAAAAATGATATTAACCTCCTTGCATTTACAATGGAAACAAGTAAAGAATCTTCCGAACAACGTCAACTCTGACAACTCTGGATCATCTTATCAACAGCAGTTAAACCGGTTAAACAGCTTAAGATTGGCCACGTCATATTAATCAGAGCTTGATTCGTTCTGCGCTAGAAGCAGGCTGGGGATCCTTTAAGGAAGATTAATGTGTTTTAGAGTACAACTGAAGCAACCCTAATGAGATTGCTATCTCTTTAATGAAGAAATAGTGTAATCAGAGAGAGAAAGACAAAGAGGGAGTAGTGAAAGAGTGAGTGAGATATATATATATGTATATATATACATATATATATATATATATATATATATATACATATATATATATATATATATGTATAGAGAGAGAGAGAGAGAGGAGAGAGAGAAAGAGAGTGTTACTGCAATTTTTAAGCATTGACGCTCAGAATAATGCTAAATTAAAGGGTTGAATTAGGCCAATGAGCATAAGGACAGCTTGATGTTAATATCATGTGACTTATACAGTAAAATGTCATTCTAAGCATTCTAAGTGTAGAATGTTATAAATAGTTGAATCAGCCATCATGTCTCACCACAGTTACTGTTAAGTGAGCAGATGAAATTTTAGGAGTGTAGTGGGTCCGGGCTAAGATGAGACACATTTTACATTCTTTTATTACATTTTTATTATTTTGATGAGCAGTTCCCCTTTTTGTAATCAACACCTCTGTTAATTTGTCCAAAAAAGTTTTAGCAGAACAAGCACAAGTGTTGTCAAGACGTACGGTGTGGCTCATTTTACCCTGTGGTTCTCTTTACCCCAGTGCTTGATCCCATATGTGTGATAAAGTGAACCATTACTGCTCACTAAAGACTACAGATGTAGGTCTACCCATAATGATCACCCTAGACCAGGCTAGAGGCCTGTATGACCAAGCAGAATCCCAAATTTTTGCACTTGCAAATGACCCTTGATGAATGAAGATGAAGGAAAAAAGGTCTGTAGAACAAAGGAAGCGCAAAGATTATTACATGGTACACTGAAGCATGTGATTGTATGCAGCTGAGAGACTGCGGAAGAGCACTGGTCATTTTCACTGGGCCATCTGGGGCTCAGGGTCAGCCAGTGGGGAATTCCATAAGGTTGCAACCTGACCTCAGGAGAGAACGTGTGTATGTGTGCTTGTGTATATCAGTGGTTTAAAGTCAGTGCCTAAGGGTACAACCAACAACAGCTTTAAGTAATGTGTACTGAAGAAAGTCTAGGAAGAACAGAGAGAGAAAGATAAAAATCTCACTGTTCAAAACCATTTACTGACCAGTGCATTCAGCAAAAATATTATCTCTCTCACCCTTAAGCCTACTTAAAAGTAGACACAGAAACATTAACAAGCACTGTCCCGCTCAAAGAAATACATACTTTTTTATATGTGCCAGCTCAGAACATTACTAAAGGAGACTTTAGTAAAGCATTGGAAAGAGGCTAGTTTACCAAAATAACAGCATAAACAACAAGATTAGCGAGGGACAGCTAGCTCTCCTTGGCATGTTAAAGAGTGAAGTGGTGATGTTTGATTTGTGAACCAGCTAAACCAATTCAGTAAAAACATTTGACTCCAAAGAATAATTTGGTTTATAAATCGGACATCTCTCCTGTTTGGAATTTGTCCCAACATGCGGGTGAATTTTGTCAGAGATGACAGAAAATTAACTTTTTGGGCCAACTTTTTCTTTAAAGGACATTAGAACAGCTAATTTGAGTTCGGCATTTCTAATTAGAAAGGCATTTGAGTATGTGCATGTGATTAATTGTTTGACTGACATACACCAAGTTGCCCGCACTGCTTCTGGGTCATCTAAAGGCCGGCCACAGCATGCTTTTTTCTCTCTTATTTAACTCCATCAGTTTCTTTTCAATGTTTCCTTTCCCTCTGTTTCTCCTAGAGTAAATAATGACAGATTTTTTCAGTTTTGGGTGAACTTTTTTTAAGCCAGTGAAAGTGACAGAAAAAGAGAGTGAGAATTCATCATACCCCTCAGCCTGCTTTTCACTATTTCCCTCTTTCCTTCTCATTTCCCATCTCACTTTCCTCTGGAGCTCATGCTAACAGCCACAGTAAATCCATCAGCATTTGACAAGTGGATTCACCCAAGAGGGATTGAGCCTTATGCAGCCCCCCAAAAGAGTGCTCTTTAAATGCTGTTTTACCAACAAACTTTTCCAAGCTGAAACACATTAGGGCCAAACTGGAGAGCTGGAGGCACAGGAGGGGGCTGGTCTACAGCACTCTAGGAACAGTATTGCCTGACTCAAAAAAGAAGTAAGTCATACATGAGTGGGTTATGATGTTAACAGAGCCAGTTTTTTAGTGTAGTTCTTTTGTGTTTTGTACTATATAAATCACATTTTTGTGTTTAAGGGGTTCACTTTGCTTGTATGCCACCCATTCTGCCTCCCAAGACCTTATCGTTACTCCTGTTCTGCCTTGTGGCCGAGGTTATGACCCCACAATAGCAGGAGCAGGTGACACAAGACCCTATAAAACTGTGTGTGTGAGTCCATGGGGGGGTGCATTTACTGGCATTAAGTTATAGCCAGTTACTTCGCCCCAAACAAAACCTCTGTGTCAAAGATTTTGTTGACCAAAGTTTCCAATTGCTTTAAAATACTTTAAAATACAAAAAAGTGAATTTATCTTGTAAGAAATTTCACTGGTGAGCTTTTTCTTTTAAAAATGTAACAATAAGGGCTACTGTAATATTGGGTACAACCTGAAATTAGTTTACACTGAAACTAAAAGAGGAATTTGTCAGCTTTGTTGTGCCCCCAATATGTATGTTTGTATGTATGTATGTATGTATGTATGCATGCATTTATGTATGTATGTATTTTTGGTGCTTGCTGGGTTACAAATTCAATGCTGTACTGCAATTTCGAAAATGAATGAAAACATTATTCCACATATAACTTACTTCTGCACTCTGTCACTGAATACTATTTAATCTAACAAACCTCTTTTTCAGTATGTCCTTGTGCTGAACTGAAAAACAAATTTAATGCATTCCTTTAAAAATAAAAAGCTGATTTTAAAATGATAGCTCTGATACAGAACTCTAGACAATAATTTAGACAAAACTGCCTTTAAAAGGCCTATATTAATATAAAATCTACTCATAGGCTTTAGTTGTTTTATGAAGACCAATTACTGAAAGTGAATGTTTGGAGTCATACACAATGGCAAGATTCATCACAAGATCCATCACAATAATGTTTTTCTCTGGCTGAATGAAGCCAGTAAAGCAGAAGCAAGTTTTAGAAGCCAATATCACTACCCTTTCTGAAACCTTTCATGAACAGTTGTATAACTCTCATCAAGCAATCACTCTCCCTCTTTCTCTATAAAACACAAACACACACCTATAGACCTCCATCCACAGAAGATGCATCTACAAGAATTTTCTATGCCTCTCATTTAAAGACTTCACAGAGTTGTTATTATTTCTAAAAACTGAGGACATGTGACTTTATAATTATATTCTATATTTTTGACATGTAATCCAACAAATTTACATGAAAGGTGATCCAAAACCCAAATAACAGAAGGGTAAAGAAAATAATTAGAACCTCAGATGGCCTACCTGGAGCAGCCTGTATCTCCACTAGGCCTCCAACCATGATAAGTGCTTCAAGAATCTTCACATGATGTTCTGGGTTTACATCCGCACTTGAGAAAAGAGAGAGAGAGATTTTAAGAGTAAGATACTTAATCATATGTTGCTAAAAGTAAGTGAAAATATTAGTATTTTATGACATGGATTTTCGAACTTTACAAACTCAGGGAACAAGAATCTCTACCAACCCAGAGACATTCGGTATATACAGGTATATATAAATAACAGCTGGATTTTCTATGTAAGACTTTACAAAACTTTTTATAACTTTTTACTTTTACTAACTTGATTTTTACTAAATTTCATAACATCATTACTGTTTAACAGTTAAAAGGTTAGGTTATTATAGGAAGTTGGAGATGCTGCCACAGTTTAGATTTAGGCTGTCAATTCAGATTTAGTCTCAACTGTTTCTGTCTCTTCATGTAATCCCAAGACCCCTGGTTAAAAAAGCCTCGGACTTGTGTACTATTCATGAAACTATCGGAAAATATGAAGTTGGGAAACTTACACACACCCAAAAATCACCAATTAAATCAGTCATACTTTCTCTCACACACGTCATGTCATCAGTTGCAGTGGCTGATCTCCTTGGTGAACTGGTGACTGCTTGTAGATGGTCAAAACATTATTGAATTTTTCAAGGCAAATGCTCCTTTACTTATGTATTCTGTAATTCAGGTCCTGTGATGACATCAGATAGAGTTTGAGATGTATGACTGACCATTTTCTCGTCCTTTTCATCCCACTACTTTTTTCTCTATGCATCTTTCTCTCTCTCTCTCTGCCTGGATTGCCCTAGAGCAAGAGGACTATTGACAGGCTGTTATAAGCAGAGAAAATCCCACTGGAGTCTCTTGGCAGAGGGACAGAAAAGCAGCTCACAATCGAATAAGAGTAAGGCGACTTAATGGACTACAATGCGCTGACTGAGTTAGCGGTGACTCACTTGCACACTACTCTTTATTATGTGCGCTAAAGTCCTTTATTCAGAATGGTG
>JAZGTI010013976.1:0-14441 GCA_036877585.1 Botia kubotai
TCAAAATGTTCATATGTGTTTTGGGGGCGGGAGGACTCAAGGAGAGAACGTGATTTATCCCTTTTTGCGTGTCTAGGTTAATGTTGACAGCGCAATTTTTTTTTTAATTTTTTTAAGTGGATTAAATTATTGGTGGGGACATTTCAATGGTCGGAGGATATTGGTGGGGACACATCCCCTCCGTCCACCCTAAATCTACGCCCCTGTGTGCAGTACAGCATCCACGCTGGTTGGGAAAGCTTTCAGGCAGTGGGTTAGGCCAGTGGTGCCCCACACACCATGGCAGTTTTGCAGACATACCAGGCTGACCTGCTGAATAATTTGAGCCTTTGCAGGGAGATCAATGAGGAGATGTTTATAGAGCTGCGCCATGCCACAGACTTTCTTTTTTGTGTGACCAAGCAAGCTGCCCGTGCCATAGACGTTTTCTATGGGCGCTATGGTCACCACGGAAAGGTATCTGTGTCTTAACCTCACAGGCAAGGATAGAGACAAAATATTCCTCCTTGATGTTCCTCCTTGAAGAGCACCCCTTGATTGCTCGTTTTATTCAGGGAGCTAGGCAGCTCAGGACACCCATCAGTGTGAGTCCCTTCCTGAGACTTAACCATTGTTGTTGAGGGCACTTTTTGATACCTATCTTTTGATACTTGACTGTAACCCTTTTTCCTGAAAAAGTGGGAACGAGATGCTATGCTTCATTGCCGCACTATGGACTATGGGCATGTTTAGATGTCTCAAAGTTATAACCTGCGGACGCATTTGTTTAACATCAACTTATAGCCTCCACCGATGAGCATTCTAATCATTCATTTGGCACACATGCTTTACAACCGATCTAAGAAAGAATGTTCTCATTAGCTTTATGAAATGCAGCATCTCATTTCCTCATTTTCAGGGAACAGGGTTACAGTCAGGGAAACTGAGACATTCCTCCACAAAATGTCCTTGATTGTCCTATGTTTGTGTTTATAGATTTATCACAGTTTTTAATAGTAGAACAAAGATTTTAATAGTACTTTATCTTCGGACTATAGCATAACTATAATTTTGTGTCCCTGTAACTACTGTTTGACATGGCCACCAATGGCCAGTGTCAACATCTAGGCATTGTGAACAATGGTTTGGCTTCAATATCCTAATAAAATATATTATTGCATTAAAGATTTGTGTTTAGATTATGCGATTTTGTACATTTGTTACCTCATTTCTGTAGGTCAGTAACTATCATTCTCTTTTCAGCTAATCTATTGTGTAAGGTGTCTTTATTCTGATTTACACATCCAAACTCTAAATAAAGATGCAATTACAGCAATAGAGAAGGCCCCAACACACCCCAAAACAACTTTTTACCCTTCATTACACCCTGACAAATGTTTGTGTGATAGTTACAATTAGACAGAGGAGAGATGAGGAACTAGTAAAGACTAGTGGACAATTGTAAACACTGAAAGAAAATGTTTTTTTTTTTTTACATTTACATTTAGCAGACGCTTTTTTCCAAAGCGACTTACATTGCATTATACTACACATTGATCACTATACATTTAGTATGTGCAGTCCCTGGGATTGAACCCATGACCTTAGCGTTGTTAACGCCATGCCCTAACCACTGAGCTACAGGAAAGCGGATTCTGCTGGCTACAGGAAAGCGGATTCTGCTGGCTACAGGAAAGCGGATTCTGCTGGCTACAGGATTCTGTTTTTAATCCTATTGAGAGAGAGAGAGGGGTAATAAACTTGGAATATGCTTAGAAAATATTTGAATGGGTGAGCAAACATGTTATGTTACACAACTTTGTTTCTATATCAGAGTGACTAAACAGAAGTGACTATTCCAATACATTTCTAGTCTAAGTTTAGAGCCAACGACTGTCATGCAGTGCATTGTAACACTAGCATTTTCCCCTTATGTATCACCAAAACCCACTGAAATGGCAAATGTCAATTAAAAAGATTTGTTTGTTTTGCTTTGTAGACAGAATTACTTAAAAACTTAAATTGTGAAATGTGCCACACATCATTGTTTCTAGTTTTTTACATTCTTGAATTTTCGAAACAGTCTAATCAAAAAGAGGTGCAATGTTAAGCTAAAGCTGAATTCAATTGCACTGCTGTAGTGCTAATATCATACCACTGGCCCTCGCAAAAGATCAACATCAGACATTATACTAAACTCTTCTCTGTCCCAGTTAAACCAAACCCTCAAAGCTCTCCACTGCTGTCTGATCTAAGGGGACTCTGGAATGTGTGTTTATGTGTGTCTGCATGTATAACGGTACTGTGAATAAGGGTGCTCATTTGGGCAAATCAGTGGGCAAACCTCAGCCTTGGCTGAATCGAGTGCAGCCAGAGAGCTGAGGTGGATCATGTTTCTTTTTCCAACCTCCACTTCTGCTGCCAGCCTCGGGCTGCGTCACACTGGAGTCAGGTTTCCAGCTAGCATCTTTATTACAGTTGCCTGCTTAAACAAGGTCAATGTAAATGCCTGCCAGGACTTATCTCTGGCCTCCTGTTCTACTCATGTAAACTGAGAATCAACAGTTTCATTTATGTGCTTTAAATTTAAACATGCTACTCTGTGATATTAAATCAACTTAGTTACTGCTGTAGAGCTCTGACATTTGTCCCTCTGTGCCAATGATTCTGTTCACAGCTAGTTTTCTAGTAAGAATAAATCCAAATTACAATTATGTCCTAGTGTAGTTTGTAAGCTTACTTTAAAGTGTTATGAAACTCCTGATGTCAACTGGGAAAAAAGTAGGTGTGGAGGGGTGTAGAGAAGGTGATCTTATTTTATAAGATAAGACTAAGCAGTCTCATGAATAATATTACTAGCACAACTTACATATATACATGCAAATTCTGTATACATCTTATCCATGCAACATTTGCTCATTACTGATTTTATATCTAAACAAAGAACAGTCCAGAAATTTCAAAACTTTCTTAGTAATCTAAAAACAACTTTTATTGAAACCAAGCCTCCAAAAAAAAAACTTTTTGACATCATAACGTGATGAAAGACAACTTCAGCAAAAAACAATTAAGACCTGCTTCTGCATCATTGTCTCTTTAGCCCTGCCCACTGAAATGCACATGTAGTAGGAGGTGAGTAAATACAAAACAATTACAGGACATGGAAAAACCTGTCCTTTTTAACATGACTTTAACAGGAAAGCATGGATGAACTTTACTTTGAACTACCTTTATTTAATGGTAGGGTTGGCAATTTCAAAAAGGCTAGAAATAGTAACCTAGCTTTAAAAGCATAAGATACCCTTTTCAGAGTGTTCCCGAAAGCCAGCTCCTGCAAAACACACAAAGGACAACAGAGGACAACTCAATGCACCGTTCTCCAACATTTGGGCTCAGGAGGCAGATGCTGCACTCAGGGGCGTCGTAATTGGGTGAAAAGTGGGACTAAATTACCAGGGCCCCAAGTGGGGGGAGGGCCCCTGAGGAGTGAGGTAGTTGTAGGTAGTTGTGAACCTCGAGCTTACGGGGGCCCATGGCCACTGCTTGTGCATAGGGCCCATATGGCTGCACTAGTAGCGGTGTCGCACTCAGCCTTCTTCCTGCCAGGCCCGCTCTGCTGCTACTCTGCCACCACCTCCTCTGAAACAGGAGACCATCAAGGACCGGCCTTGGAGATCTTCCCATAGGAGAACAGGCATTTGCAATTTGAACTTGTTCCCTTCTCGACGAATGGCTCACCCATCATCATTCACAGGCTTTGTTAAGCGAGTACAGGAATTTTAGTGCTATGGCACCTTGACCAGTTGGGACTTCAGGTCAACTGGGAAAAGAGCAAGGTCTCCCTGGTGCAGAGTACCTTTTTCTCGACATGGAGTTAGACAGCATGACAGCCCGCTTCACAGAGGATGGGGTACTGTCAGAGTCGCTTTTCCAGAGGCTTCTGGAGTTATGGCATCCTCGGTATGGTAGTCCTGCTTGGGTTGATGCACATGAGACCACTCCAGCACTGGCTTTAGGACTGAGTCGAGGTGAGCCTGGTGTTTCAGTGTATCTTGAAGTGTCACCAAATCTTCATTCCGTGGTCTCACCTGACATTCCTGTGCGCAGGTGTTCCCCTAGGACGGGTGTCCAGATGTGTTTTTGTTACAACCGATGTGTCAAACATAGGCTGGGGTGCCGTGTGCAACGAGCACACAGTGTCATATATCGCCTGAGCTCCTGGCAGTCCTGTTTGCCCTTTGGAGGTTTTTACCTTTCATCCAGGGCAGACGTGTGTTAGTCCAGACGGACAACAGAGCATCAGTGGCCTACATCAACTGCCAGGATGGTGTGTGGTCACGTTGCATGCCACAGCTCACTCGTCACCTCCTTTGTAGTCAGCAGCAGATCAAGTGGCCCACTTACATCCCGGGTCATCTCAACTGCACAGCCAATGTGACTCTGCAATGTTCTAATGCTGAGATATGGCTTATACATTTCATTAAATGGTTACTAGGATATGTTAAATGGTTGCTAGGTTGTTGCTAATCAGTTAACAGGGTACAAGGAATATATATAATGTGTGTCTGAATTAAATTAACCAACTATTATGCTTTTATGATGTTCTAGTGCTGAGATATAGCTAATTCATGTTGGTTGCTAGGATTCGCTAAATGGTTGCTAGGGCATGGCTGAACAGTTTCCATAGTGATAAAGACTACTTGCCACTTGGCAGTCAAAAGAGACCACCCACAAGTCTCTACTATGTTATGATACCTCTCACCTTGTTCAATTAAAGTCAAAGGGGTGGTTGTTAGGGTACTGTAACTGGTTGCTAGGGCATGGCTATGAAGTTGAAATGTCACTATTTGTTGCTGCTTGCTAAGCTAAGCAATATGATCCCACCAAGTCTCCTTGACATTGTACACTTAACTTAAAACTCAAAAGATTTTTAAGGGAACTTGACATTGCATCATGGCTTGATGCTATGGGGAATGCGCTTCAGGCACGCCCAAGTCTGAAACTGTGTCTGAACGTGTAAAATTACATTTATTGGCAAGTCAACATAGCATGCATGCCACAAAGCCTTTAAAAGGTGGCTGCAAAATACATCATCAGCTTCTTGTCTTCGGGAAGCCTGTTTGTCTGCGGTTTCTTCTGAGCCAGATGATGAGCTCATGCTGTCAGTATTGGATAACGATCTGACGACTGTCAGCTAGGCAGGTGCTGAGGCAGACCAGCCTCCTCTTTTAGGTGCATTTGATGAACTGGTTGAGGTCATTTCTCATGCTGTCAAGAAACTGAGCCTTGAGTGGCTAAATGTAATCTTTACACTGAGGTGTCAAAGTTATAGAAGAATCCATATTTGGCTTGTGTCTTTACTCCCGAAATGAATAATTACTCCTTCACCATGGGGCTACATCAAGCAATGAAATGTTGGAATCTTGGTAAAGTATAACTGCGCATGGTGGATGTTATTGCCTCCTTATGACTTTTCGCTTCATTGTTTTCCTAACCTTGTAAGTCACTATGGATAAACTGCATGCTGAATGCCTAAATGTAAATGTACATGAGCATGGATTTAGGGCGATGCCCAAGGTAGAACAGATGCTTGCGAGCGATCTCTCTCCATCTGTGGCATTGTCGTAGAGAATACCTTAGAGACCTAGGGGGCTGGGTGAAGAACAACACCTGACGCCAGCAGCACTATACTGGGGCCAACCCCATGAAGGGGCAGTCTTGTGCACTTCAACACCTTGTGGCAGACCCTCCTCTGAGCCCCCAACAGGCGTTTCTGCTGTTTATCCCCATGGCTGCTGCTACTGATCTGCATCAGTTGAATCGGTCTCTGAGAAGATACAGATTCAGATGTCAATGCGCAAGCAGATTGTGAAACAAATTCAGCCCGAGGACTGGTTTGTCATGATAGATCTAAAGGACGGCTACTTTCACATATTGCCAGAACAGGAAGTTTCTCAGGTTCGCTTTTGGGGGCGAAGCTTAACAATATAGCCCTAGACTAGCCCTACCGCCACACACTTTCACGAAGTGCGTGAATGCAGCTCTGGCTCCCTTGAGACTCAAGGGCATCTGTGTTCTAAATTACATAGATGACGTAAGATGTCTCAAGGATTGAGATTACTTTTTTTGGGACTCCACTATGATGTGGGCGCAATTGTCCCTGCATGTATGGAGTCAATCCTTGCCACTGTGAGCAGCAGTCGGCTAGGCCAACACTTAAGAGTCCTCCAGACTTAAAGGCTGTTAGGCTTCATGGCAGCAGTGGCCAACATAATTCCATTGGGCCTACTGAAGAAAAACGGGCTTCATCCTCAAAAAAACACCTGCTAAGGATGGTAAGGGTTACATGCAGAGGGCTTTGTCCCATTTCTATGTGGATCAGACCCTGGTTTCTCACCTTGGGTTTCACTCTATGGGTGCAATGCTATCGCAGGGTTCTAATGATGGATGCTTATCTCACAGGCTAGGGTGCAGTTCTTGATGGCCACCCAGTCTGTGGTGAGTGGGAGGGCCCTCATCTCTCCTGGAATATAAACTGCCTGGAAATAAGGGAAGTGTTTTTGGCATTAAAGCACTTCCTTTCACATCTCAGCTGAGGCCCGGGGAGTGGAGGCTTAATCCATGAGTGGTGGAAGCCATTTGGAAGAAGTATGGCTGAGCAGAAGTTGATCTGTTTGCCTCTGAGGAGTCAACCCACTGTCACCTCTAGTTAAGTCCCACTCATCCAGCTCCATTGGGGCTTGATGCCATGTTACAGATGTGGCCGAGGCCAAGGATTGCCAGGACCGAGTTTGTCTACCCGAATCTTGTTCTCAGAGCTAATATCTTTCCTGGACAGAGTCCCTTGGGAGCTTCCTGTCTGGATAAATCTTCTGTCTCAGACTCAGGGAACACTCTTTTACCTCCGGCCAGAAATTCGGAAACAGTGAGTCTGGCCCCTGAGGGGAGTCAGCTCTTAGATGCTGGTCTCTCAGCTGAGGTTGTAGAGACCATTCTGAGTTCCATAGCTCCGTCTACTAGGAGATTGTATGCCCTAAAGTGAAAGTTCTTTGTGTAGTTGTGTGAGCAACACCATGTTGACCCGGTTCACTCTCCTGTTGGTTCAGTGCTGGAATCTCCAAGAGGGCCTCTCTGCAGGGTTAGTTCCTGCTACCCTCAAGGTTTACATGGCCACTGTTTCTGCTTGCCATGAACCTGTTGATGGATCCTCTATTGAGAGACATCCTTTGATGTCTCTTTCTGCTTGGTGCCAGACAGCTGAGGCCTTTCTATTGCACACAAGTCCCCTCTTGGCACTTTACTGTAGTGTTAAGGGGTTTATCTTCTGCTCCATTTGTGCCTCTAGAGTCAGCCTTTGATCGGTTTCTGACCCTTAAGATGGCTCTATTATTTGGCTTCACTTTGTGAGGTTTTGTTGTGTCCAGTTAGAGATTTGAGAATTTATGTCCACCAGTCAGTGGTAATACCTCCCAGCTCTTACTCTGTTTCTATGGCTGCAAGCAAGGTAATATCACAACTTTTACCCTGTGTTACCCCTGTACAATAGTAATCTATTTATAACTATTGTTTTGCTTAAGATAATTATTAGAGCCCAAGCACTGAAAGTGTGAAGGGACCTATTTTTTCCTTAGAATTATTAGTGTTTTTTTCAAGGTTTTCAGGTGTTTTAGGCCCCTTAACATGGTCAAAAAACTTGGTGGTCTTGAAACTTGGCACACATATAAGAGTTGTCAACTATTACAACCGGGTAAAGTCTAAGTGTATATGAAAAAGTATATTTATATGGATATGTATGTATTTATGTATCTTACATTTATACATGTAAGTAACTTGGTATGTGTATTGGTCTTGTCGACCTGAACAACTTTTGCACTGATACCCATTAGCACCGCCCAACTGGAAGTCGGCCATTTTGGATTTTCTGAAAGTCATGTTTTAAACTTTTAAACAAACATTAAAATAGTCAACTTACATTTGGCCAAGTAACTTCTATGGTATATTTTATTATCTGCATGATATGTATGGTATATTCACACATACTTGGTTTATTTCAATACAGTCACTGAGCACTACAATTTTGATAAGTTTTGATGCACATTTTATAATTACTTTACATGGAAATATTTTAGTACTTTGAATTACTTTTATGATTCTTTTTAAAAAATTAATCCTGCTGTCTTCATCAGTTAGAATGTAGTGGAAGAAACTAATAAACAAAAAATGAATTCACCTGATAATGATGATACATGATATCAAGTGTGTATAAAAAGGGGAGTCAGATTCAAGGTTGTGGAGTGCTTTGATTATTTTTGAGCTTTGTTGTTTCGAGCAATAAAGACCTTTACTTTTTAGCAGCTGGAATCCTTGTCTGAGATAAGATTAAGAGAAGAATTTTCCACAACATAAAACTGGTGACCCCGACCTGATTGATAAGAGGCAGGAGGACTGTTGGCTGCGATGGGCTTGCTGACGTGCTGGCTGTGCAAAATGGCATGCTGATTTTTAGGTAAGCAGATTTTGTGCTTATACTGTATAGTGTTTGTGTGGTTTGCCAGGGGTAAGCCCGGAGCGATGTTGGTACTCCTAGACCTCTCCGAATTGAACTGATTGAATTAAATTGAATGAAATAAATTAATTGAATTGAGTTGTTTGAAATGGAATAATTGTACTGTGAAGTATAAAAAGAAACAAAAGGGGTTCCAGAGCTCAAAGAGGTGTATGAATGTAAGTGCGGGTGAAGACCCAAGAGGGGCAGGGTGAAAGACCACGCTTGGTGCGTGATGGCCTCCTAAGAGAGAAAAGGCCACGCAAGGCATGGTGACATTCTGAAAATCCTGCAAGGCAGGTCATGCATGAGGTGTACAGAGTGAAAGGCCACGCAAGTCATGATGTGTTAAATTAATGTGTACAAGTTAATGTGTTAAATGTGTGTTGTTGAACTGTGCTGATGAAGACACAGTGAGGGAGTTTGTGAATGAGCCCAAGTTAATGTGATAATGTGTGAACTTCATAGTGTGAAGGGAGAGTTTGTGACTGTGAGTGTGTGTGAAAAAATAAGAAAAGCAGCTGATTTGTGTGTGTGTGTGAAGAAGCCGGCTGAATGAGAGAGATTTTTAAGAGCTCATTTTTGTGTTTTTGTAAATCTAACTCTGCATTTTTCTTTTTTTTTTTAATGTCTGTTCTCTGTTTTTATTTTAAATGGAGGATAATGGTTTAAAATTTGAGAGGAGTGTGTTTTTGGAGGCAGAAAGACAGAGAATCTCTAAGATATTAACAGAAATAAGAGGGATCAGTAATCATGTTTGGAAAGAATCTTTTTATGTAGATGCTGCAGGAATAAAGTATGAGTTGACAGATTGGTAGATTGGTATTTATCACAGTTGGCAGAAGTGCAGAATTTAAGAGAGGTGGAAAGTTGTTCGTACATAGATTGGTAAACGGTATTGAAAGAGTGTTGTAAAGTGAGAGTGCTTAAAGAATATTTAGATGAACTCTGCCACTATAACTTCAACAGAGTTCACAAACCACACTCAATTAAGGTTAAGGTTCCAATTTATGCAATTGTCTCTCCTTATTTTAGATTTAGAATCTGGCAAGGGTACAACCCGGGGGTGGAAAGAACAAATAGGCTCATTGACCAAGATAAGTGTTTGCACACACACCACAACAGTGAGCTGGGGAAATAACTAACTACCCATACTAAGAGTGGTGGAATAACACTACAACAGGTTAGAGGTGAAATGCTGGAAAAGCTAATGATACATATCACACCAGATAATCAGTTACCTTCGCGTAAATAAGGCAGTCTCTTTAAAGACAGTAAGCAAAGAACTTATTGAGGAATTATTAATTATTTATAATAAATTTATAATAAATTTATTAGAAATGGACAAAGAGAACAAAAAACTTAAGAACAAAATGGCCATAGGATGGCACATTTGAAATAACAGTGTGTGAGAAAATGGAAGCACTGATAAAGAATTATAAACCAAAAGATAAGATAAGCGAAAAGGGAGAAGCTAAGAGAAGAAAGGAGCTGAATGTATTGAATCTGTTTAGAAAGTAAAGATTTAATTTATAGTAATCTGTAAAAGTAACCAGAGAAATTCTGAAAGAAGATGAAGAAAAAGTCAGAGAAAAATTACACATGCAAAGCCGCCTCCTTATGAACCACCCCAAAACCAACTGCCAGTAGTGAAGGATGTTTTAAAGTTTGAAGGAAAAATAGAAATAGAACCAGAAAAGGTCAAGTAAAACAGAAACTGCAGATCTTTTAGGGGGAAAAGGAGCAGGAAATGAGAGAGATGAGTTGAGATCACCACCCCCATTAACACTCTTGCCACCACCCTGCCATAATGCTTATGCTGAAGTGGCTGCAGAATTCCAAAGAGTACAGAGAGTCAGAATTACAGACACAGACGTGAGGTGTAAAGTGAAAATGACCACCATCAGAGAACAGCAAACAGATACGTCATCAGGAGAACCACATAAGGATGTGAGATCGGCTGAGAAAAGTTTGAAAAAGGGAAAATGTGTGTGCAATTGACAGGCAGTCTCTACCTTGAAGATGAAGTGACAGACAGTCTCTACCTTGAAGATGAATGCACAGAACGAAGACGGCCTGCATGGTCCCGAGAGGGAGGAGGGAGATTAAGAAGATCAGGAAGCAGCAACCATTTACCAGAGAACCCTATGTTTGATGATGGATTCATGGGAACACCAATCATGCCGATCCTGATAAAAGGGAGACAAGGACAGTATGTGCTGTGGGCCACACAAGATCTAGATGGACTGGTTACCCGACTTCCTGACATACACGAAGGAGTGGGAAAGTGGATCAGAGTGGTTGAAGAAGAGATAACAGGAACTATGCTGGCAATAGGAGACATTAAAGCGCTTTTAGCCAAGTGCATGGGTGGATACAAGATTAATTAAATCCTAAAAGCAGCCAGATTTGTAGAAGCCATTGACATCACAACATTGGATGGAACACCCTTTAGCCCATACAGAGTGATCATGTGGCAAGTGCTGAGAAATGAATATCCAACACAGATGGATACCAAAATGCTAAAAGGAGAACCAATGGGAGAAACAGAGAACCCAACCCCTTATGTACAGAGACAACTGAAGAGATGAAAGCAAGAACTGAAAAGAGACCCAGAGAGAGATTCTGTGCTGACTGCTTTGTTCAGAGGCACCATAGTCGATGCCATCTACTGAAAGAGCCAAGCTGGAAGATGTGGTCGGTCTAAACACTAAAACACATAAGGAGTTCTGTGATTATGTTGCACACACAGTAGAACAATAGAATAGAACAAAAGAATGAACTCAAGATGAGAAATCAGGAAAGGGAGTTACAGAGAAAGCTGGCGCAGCCATAACTCAAATAATTGGGCAATAAAAACAAGAAGAAGACACAAGCCATTGTTAAAGACAAAGAGGGGGAACAATCTGCTGTGATGGCTCCAGTGAATGCACCTGCACCTGTCGTCCAGCCAACACTGACAATGATACCAGTTCGAGCTACCTCAGGTAATGTGCAAAAGCCATCTACACCTATTGTCATCTATGTTAAACCCGAGCAAGGTGGAAGAGGGAGGGGCAGATCAAACAGGTCCTGAGGATTGTGCTGGGGATGCAGGCAACCTGGACAATCAATAGAAATGAATGTCCTACCAAAGACTGGCAGCCCAATCAAGGACAGCAGCAACAGGGCCCAGTTAACCCATGGCGTGGCCCAGACCAGGGCTACTAGGGGTGCCCAGAGAATCCCAAGGGGACGGGCCAGCATCCAAGGATAACTAAAAATACTGACCAAGAACCTATGCTGTGAGTTGAACTTGAAAGGAAGCCTGTGCCTATGATGACAGACACTGGAGCAATTTACACATGTGTAAGTCTAAATTATGCCTCTCACCTCCCCATGTCTGGCAAGTTCACAAAGACAATAGGATTCTTGGGACAAATGCAGCTGATACCCATGACCGCTCCAGTCTGTCTGAAAACCAAGAACAAAGAAGTGACTTTGCCCATTCTATTTTCAGAACACCCCCTCATTAATTTACTAGGAAGAGATGCTCTTTGTAAATAAAAATTACAGATACTTTGTTTCCCTAAAGACATATACATTGACAGTGAGGGAGTTAAGCAGATGGTAGTCATCACACCCCAAGCAAATGCATACTGGCTAGGAAGTTTAGAAACGGAAGTGGAAAAAACACTCACAAAATGGAGAAAGTTTATAAAATAGCAGATTGATTAACCATCTATGCCCAGTACTGAATTCCACTGCATTATGATATATGATCCCCTAAAAAGAGTAGACATTGAGAAAAAGTGGTTAAATGAAACAAAAGGACCGGAAAGTTCCCTTGATTTCTCAACACATAATTATAGGACCACAGGGAGCAGCATAACAAGTTGATGATTGTGATTTTTTAAGAGAATCAGAATTAGCTTTATTCGACAGGTGTGTGCGTAGACACACAAGGAATTTGTTGTTGTTTTTTAAGGTGCTCCTTGGTACATACATACATACATATCTTACATGAAAAACAGAAAACATTTCAATAGTAAGACATAACAAAAACAAAATATAATAAATAAATAATGTGTATGAATCCGGAACAGAAGGTTTATGTACAGTTGTTTGCATTATTTACTCTATATACAGCTGTATAAATAAACAGATATGCATATGTATTACCATAATACTAGAGAAAGAGGCAGTAATAAGAGATGGAGGATAAATTACAGGAATGAATTACTGAACACAGGTAATGATTCATGTGTTAGCTGTTTAAGCTGGAGATGGCATGGGGGGGAAACTGTTTTTATGCCTAGATGTTCTAGTGCACAGAGATCTGTAACATCTGCCTGAAGGGAGAAGTGCAAACAGGTTGTGGCTGGTGTGAGAGGGTACTGTGATGATGTTACCTGCCTGTTTCTTCACTCTAGAGTTGTACAAGTACCAAAGGTTGGGCAGGTTCACACCAATGATCCTTTCTGCTGTCCTAACAGTGCGTTGCAGTCTTCTTATATCTGATTTGCTGGCTGACCCAAACCAAACAGTTATAGAAGAGCACACAACTTACTCAATAACAGCTGAGTAAAGTGCGCCTGTGGCAATTTGAACCTTTTCAGTTGATAAAGGAAGAACAACCTCTGCTGGGCCCACAATGTAGTCAATGTGAGTGTCCCACTTCAGGTCCTGCGAGATGGTGGTGCCCAGGAACTTAAATGACTCCACTGCAGCCACAGTGCTGTCCATGATGGTGAGAAGGGGGAGAGCAGGGGTGTTTCTCCTGATTTTCCCAGCCTCACTAGCTGCTGCCTGTCTGTCAGGAAGCTGGTGATCCACTCACAGATGGAGGTGGGTACAGAGAGCTGTGTCAGTTTATTTAGATAGGATAATGATGTTGAAAGCGGAGCTGAAGTCCACAAACAGGATCCTTGCACAAGTCCCTGGTTTGTGCAGATATTGGAGGATGTAATGCAATTAGTGCCAAAGTAATGCCATATTGACTGCATCATCCACAGACCTGTTTGCTCAGTAAGCAAACGGCAGGGGGTCGAGCAAGGGTGTCTACTTGAATGTCCTTCAAGTAGGCCAACACCATCCTCTTAAATGACTTCATGACCACAGACGTTAAAGCAACAGGTCTGTAGTCATTTAGTCCTTTGACTTTTGGTTTCTTGGGTACAGGGATGATGGTGGAGCAGGAGGAAGTGGGAGGGGACTTCACACAGCTCCAGTGATCTGTTGAATATCAATGTGAAGATGGATAATAGCTGGACAGCACAGACTTATTCTGTTTCCTGAAGACTTTGCGTACATCATCTTCACAGATTTTAAGTACAGGCTGAGAAACAATAGGGGGGAGGGTGTCGATGGCTGTGTTGTGAGACAGTCAGAGTGGGTGTGGGGTGCCAGACCAGGCTTTTCAAACCTATAGAAGAACTTGTTCAGGTCTTTGGCCAGTTGTTGATTGGCCTCAGTGCTGGGGTTTGGGGTCTTGTAGCTGGTGATGGCTTTCAGGCCTTTCCACACTGATGTAGAGTCATTACTTGAAAGCTGTTTTTTCAGCTTTCCAGAGTAGTTTTGCTTTGCCACTTCTATCACCCGATGTGTGTATTTGGCCTGTCCATATATTATTAACTAATTAACTTATCCATATATTAAAATTAAACAATGTACTTGTAACGAGGAGTCAGAGACGTTCGGATCCATTTGAAATTATTTAATAAAGGATAAAGACAAACTCACAAACGTTAGCAGGCAATAGTCAGGGGCAGGCAGCATATAATCAAAAACATTAAACAGGCACGGTCAAACACAACAAGGCAATAAATCACAAGGGAGTAAATGCTCAGAATTGTCACCGGGGCAAACAAGACTTCGCAAAGAGTTCATGAATCAGTCCAGCTTAAATACACAAAGGGTAATGGTTAACAGGTGGTAC
>JAZGTI010013977.1:0-14441 GCA_036877585.1 Botia kubotai
CAAAAGTATTTGGACACTTAAGCCACACACAAAATGAAAAATTAAACACACGTACTGATTAAAAATGTATAAATGTAAACATGTTTTTTAAGTGAGTGACATCTGCAATTAATACGGCTAGACCTTCTCTCAGAAATACACTTTTGTAAGCTGTTTTTTGGAGATGTTGTTAGAAGTGTGAAGTCAGTTCGCCTCAAGTTCACACAGATGTCATCAGAGTAACCACAAGTTCAGTTCTTCACAGTAACTGTAGACACGTGCCACTGACAGACCACCAGAAAGTGTACATATGTATCTAAGTGTAGCTTTGTGTACAGTATGAGGCTGCACTTCCAGAAATACAGGATTTACATATATACAGTATGATTGCATTATTTGCAATCTCTCTTTTGCTTAACAACCTTTGTTTTTAGGTAAAGAGTTCAGAGTCGCTATGTCTTTGACATGCAGCTGGACAATAGGAAAGAGGTGGACATACTGTTCCAGATTCAGTTTTCATAGTTTCTGTATGTGACTCTGGTATTCAGTTTGACTTTGATGTTCTCACTGTAAATGTGTAAGATCTGCAGAATGCCAGTAAACGTTTGTGACTGGCAGAACACCTGGAAGCCAAATGTGTGTGTGCTTGTTTTACTACCACTGTGGGGACCACATGTCCACCCACGAGGATAGTAAAAGTCACACACACCTACATTGTGGGGACCGCTGGCTCTCTGCTTTTGTTTAAAAGCAGGAAGGTTTCTGTGAGGGTTGGGTTTTGGGGTAGGGGATAGAATATACAGTTTGTACAGTATAAAAGTCATTAGGTCGATGGAAAGTCCCCATAAGGCATAAAAACAAGTGCCTCCATTAAGTAACAAAAACATTAAAAACATTAGTTTGAAAGTTTTAGGAACAATCAAAACATCCCGTTTTTTAGACGTTGTATAAACATTATTGCTTTGTTAAAAGAACGGTTTTCAAACTTTCATTCACATTTATAAAACGTTCCACTAACAGCTTAGGAATAACGTTTTTGATATATGATATTAAAACATTCTAGTCAGATTGCTGCAAGAACTTTTGATAACTTTGAGAGAACTTTTGGAGAACATTAGCCAACGCTCTGAGAACATGCTCTGTTAGCTGGGTAGACCCATTACGAATAGTCACTAGTAGTTAGTGTTGTTTAGTCGTTTTTCTTTACGGTTGTGGTGTGCTGTTCATGTTTCTAACTGTTTCATGTCACAAACGGGTCAAGATGAACCACGTGCTTAATATATGTAATTAGGTTTTATGAGTTTTTAAGTTTATATGTTTAATTAAGTTTCATTAAGATCTGTTCCTTCATAAACCAAAGTCTTATTTTAGTTTAATTAAGGAAGTTAATGGGCTCTTTTCCCATGTTCTGCATCTGCCACAGCGCTGTTTAAAAAGGTGAATTTTGTAACATCTGCTTGGTACAAAGCTGTCGGCCTCAAAGCTCGAGAACTACACAGAAGTTCATTTGAGCCGACTGATCTCAGGTCAGATGGGTTGCAGTGTGAGTTAACAGAGTTAACTGGCCAGTTAAATGAAATGTCATTTTTAGGGACACTGATAGACTGATATATTGACCTAAAATACGATTCGTGAGCTGATATTTTAATATTATTGCTATTAACTCTCCAAATATAAGTAATAAAAACTCATATTTGGAATTTAAATGTATATTGCATTGGATAATTAATTTTGTGTAAACATTGTGTAAAGTTACCTGTTTATATTAAAACATATTATCTGTGTATATATTATTTCCTACTATATTTAATTGATATATTTATGTATTAGTCTTCAGTCTCCTGCTGCCTGTGTAACAAATATTGGTGGAATACTAGTTTTGAAGCTATGTGTAGTATCGTGAAGCTCCACTAGGTGGAGTCACAAACACGCCAGACACTTTGGAGCCAAAATCCAGTGAACAAATGGCACAAATGAGTGTCCATTACTGTAAGACTGTTTGTGTTAACTGTAGCTTGGTGAGCATGTGTTATGACCACGCCCACCCTTAGTAAGTGGAACAGCTGTGTGTGCAGAGTCTGACTGTTTGACTCACAGACGGACTGTCTTTGTCTCCAGCTGAGGAAGAGGAAGATGAAGGTGGCGGTGGGGTCGATTTCCAGTGTTTTAGAAGGTTTTGAGTGAGACCGGACTCCAGAAGTCTGGATTTGACTGGAAAACCATGGCTGCGACCACGCCCACTTCTTCAGCTCCGCCTCCCAAAAAAAGCCGAGGGAAACAGGAAATCGAGACATTACAGACAGCCAATGACGACCTGAAGAGTAGACTGAGTGACGTACAGAATGAACTGCAACAGGAAAAGGGCAAGGTACGCCCATTTATGGCTCTGTTCACACTGCACCCAATGTCGATTTGGTTTTCAGATCCGATCTTTAGCAGTATTGTTTTGCATGTGATGAATTGGATCTCTTTGTCCGGTGTACTCCAATTTCCATATGAACATTTGTTGCCATAGCAATGATTTATTACACATCAGCCCACATTGTCAAAAGACACAAGTAGCTCAGAAGGCGTAAGAGGACGGAAAACTGGAACTGTCGCCTCCACTTATCATCAGCTACACCCAAAAATGTGTTTTTGCTGCCTGGATGAACAAAGCCTCATTTTCTACTTCCTGTTTGCTTGTCCATCAAAATGTTTCAATCGTAATGACTCTTATATTGCAAATCCAGCACCTGACTGAGTCACATGTGTCATTGCTTCAGTGGCTTAACATGTTATAAAAGAGAGTTTGTCACACTCACTGAGAGTCAGACACAATGGAAAAGCTGAACACTGCAGTACAAAGACAAACGCTGTGCTGGTTTAGAGTGTTAGTGGGAATTATTGCTCATAATCCAATGATGTAAACTTGGTTTTGGGCCTGATTAAATAAAGTACTACAGACTGAAGTTTAGAGAGAAACAAGAACCTTTTTGTTTGCCATTTTGGTACCTTTCATTTCTCTCTCTCCCTGTCTCTCTCTCTCTCTCTCTCTCTGTCTGTCGTTTCCTAGCGTTGGCTTTAATTAAGTCAAGAGTTTTAAAAGATGACGTTAAGAAAACTTTGTGGACTGTAAGAGCAATTAAGTATTCAGTCATTGTTTACACACCCTCATGTCATTCCAAACAAAAATCAGTGTCCCCCAAATCTTTTGAGTTCCATTGATGAAGGAACAACTGGTGGTTTAAAATAAGTGAGTAAACTAAAACCATTAGCTTATGTGTGAACTAACCCGTCTGATGTCTAATATATGTGGTTGCATTGTTTGTTTTCTTCACTAAACAAACCTCAGATCTTAAATCATGTTTGTCCTCTTTTCATGGAAGATGTCAGTACACATCTTCTCTGTCATCCTTTAGGTGGGCAAATTGCGTGAACGCGTGCAGGAATTGCGAGCGCAGCGTGACACTGAGCAGCACAAGCATTCGGTGGCTCTCACTGAACTGCGTGTCAAACTCCATGAGGAGAAGCAGCGGGAGGTGGCGGCCGCACGGGAGAGCTTGTCCCGACAACATGAGGCCGAGCTGGCCCGGGCGGCCCGCCTCCGAGAGACAGAACTGGCCCGGCTGCAGGCGCTGGTGTGTGTTTTACGAGACGGAGCCAGCAGCGAGCTACGAAACGCCCTGAAGGAGGAGGCCCGAGAGGAGTCGCGCAGGAGCTACGAGGCAGAGAAACTCAAGATCACGCAGGAGCTGCAGGAGGCGAAGACGTCGCGGCGACAGGCGGAGGAGGCGCTGGCCAATGCCGTGCAGGCTGACAGAGCCAAAGCAGCGGATCTGAGAGTGGCCCATCAAATCCACCAGGAGGAGATCCAGCGAATCAAGCGAGAGAGCGAGAGAGAAATCCGCAGACTGGTGAGATGATCAGACTCATGAGGGTTATTTAAAGATTGCTTTGCATCACAGTTGGTGTGTTGGGTTTCATATGAAGTTTTTAATCAATTCATTTTTTTTTGCTTAAAGCTGTAATATGTAACTTTTTAAAATTTTATTATAAATAGATAGTCCCGCCCCAAACTCACACTATTGGTTTCACCAGAGTTGCATGTTGTATTATATTATTATTTGATATTTTGGATCTATAGGCCCGTTTTGTCATCCACCTGGGAAAATATGTTTAATTATTAAGCCCATTATTACAAAAGCACCGTTATTCATTAAACTGGCTTAAACCAAAATTTCAATATTGGTTCATATGTGGGAATTATCACAATATTATGTTTCATATGAACCGAAAGGGCTAAAATTAATTATAACAGTGGCTCAGATTCCTGTTATCAGTGCACCAGCTGGGCCTGAAGGGACGAAATTAGGTCAAATTTACCCCAAAAGCATGTTTAGTCATAGATGCGTGTGTGTGTGTGTCAGATGGAGGAGTTGAGGAGCAGAGATCGCGTGGTGCAGTCGCTGGAGAAAGAACTGGGCGTGCAGGCGGGCCAGACGCAGCGCCTGCTGCTGCAGAAAGAAGAATCAGAACGACATCATGGGAGTCCAAAGAGAGAGGTGGCGCCCGCCCTCGGGGAGAACTCTGACTCGCCCGTTAACCAGGTCTGTCTCTCCTCATGTGATCAGCTGACAGAAAGCTGTTGTATCATTTAGCATCATTTGACCTTTTCTTGCACATCGCACTAATGTTTCTCAAACGTTATCATCCCAGCGTAACACACGTATGGGTGTGTGTTTACAGGAAGTGGACGAGAGAGACGTCCGCAGGTTTCAGCTGAAGATTGCGGAGCTGCAGGCTGTCATCAGAAAACTGGAGGACAGAAACGCGCTGCTGTCAGATGAGAGGAACGAACTGGTACATACAGAACACACAAACTCTCCAAACCCTTCAGCTAGAGGCAGATACACACACATAAAGTACTACTGGAGTAAATGCACAGTAATTCAGCACAAAACCCTGTCTTATTCACTTATAGAGCGCTTACACACTGCTTACACTGTCTCATTATATACAATAAACCATATTCACAAATGTCAATGGTAATTGATTTAGTTAACAGTGTTTTTTATCATGCACTGAAAACTAAAGGTTTTCAAAGGCAAAAGGTTTCAAACATGTCCATGAGGAGTCAGACACATTATCTTTATGTGTGTAAAAAAATCCCCAGGCTTTTGAGAACAGCTTTCAAAATACAATAGAAATTTAATCTGAATCATGTCCAGAGTCTAAGAGCCTGTATGTAGATCAGTCTCTCTCTGTCTCACAGCTGAAACGGGTGCGCGAGACGGATGGAGAAATAAAACCGCTCGTGGAGAAAAACAAACGGTTGCTTAAAAAGAACGAGGAGTTACAGCAGACCCTCCAGCGCATGGAAGACAAACTGAAGACGCTCAGCAGAGAGAACGCAGAGCTGGTGTGTACAAACGAAATATTAATGGAAGATAATGTGGAAGGCGGCTTGATTATATACATCCTCTTCGATTGGCTTGTGAAAGTGGGCTGTAATATTACTGGCTAATATTTTTTTACCGCCCACGGCGCCACGGTTACATAAAAGTCGTTTCATCGTTTGAGAACATTATTACATTGTGATGAAAGATTCTAAAAACAAAGCTTTTCCCCTTCAGAATAATGTCCATGTTCCCATGTAACCAGGAACGTTTCCAGAACGTTGGCTAACATTCTCTAAAAGTTATCTTAAAGTTAACCAAAAAGTTATTGCAGTAACATTAGTAGAGCATTTTGTTAATGTTACATATTATATATCGAAAACGTTATTCTTACCGAATTAAAAACGTAACGAAATTAAAAAATAATGTTCTTATATCCAGTCAATAAGTTAATACAACATCTAAAAAACTGGAGGTTTGTAACGTTCCTAGAACTTAAATAAAATACCATTTTTAACGTTTTTGTTACGTAATGGAAACTTTAGGGAAACGTTTTTACAACCTAAGATTGTTAGCTGGGTTGTCTTTAAGCATGTACTGCACATAAACACACAGTAATTGTGTGTGTGTGTTTCTGTCAGAAGGAGAACTCCTCTCAGCAGATCTCCCAGCAGGGTTTGCTGAAGAGACATACCTCTCTGACAGACCTCAGCCACGCCCACCAACAACAGGAAGTCGAGTATCTACGCCTGCAAATCAGCGAGCAGCGCGGCGTTATCGACGAGCTGACGCAGGTTCGTTTCTATGACGACATATCAACAGGGAAGAGTCAACATGCTTAATATATTCCCCAAATAAAAGCTTTAAAGACATTAAGAAACAGTTTTTTTAACACAGTTAGCTTGTGTAATGATGTGCCTCACAGTGAAGCAGAATATTCAGCAGAAAGTAACATAGAGGGAATCTAATTTTACCCATCAGTATTCGATTAGATAATGATGTATGAGCTGTGATATTATTGGTTGATATTATTAAGGCCCACCCACACAGCCTCGATTGCATCAGCAGAGAAAAACAAGTTGTTTGTGAGGAGTACAAAGTTACTACATTTATATTAATATAATCATTTACAGTAATGTAAGGCATTTTTAAATACACTAAATTGTGTTGACTGTAAATCTATTATCAGTTGCATGTGTGTCTGTGCTTGTGCCAGCCCGTGGGTGTGTTTAGTCTCTAATCGCTCTCTCTGTGTAATTATTTGTGTTCGGTAATCAGCACTTGTGTTTGTTAATTTGTCTGTTTACTTCATTAACAAGAGGCTTAATTAGAAACGAGTTACGCTCTCGCCCTCATGTTCTCCTTCCGCTGCTTATGAGTTCTGCACACGATGATGTCACAGAAACGGCCTTCAGTAATTAAACCGTAATGCTGAACAGAGAACTTTCATGGAAACGTTTCCAGTGCAATAATGTGACCCAGAAACTAGCAAATGCTGAAAAATTCTTCAGGCATGTCATGAAATCACTGAAGTTTTGTTCTTTATTCTTTATTTGAAATGTTGTTCTACTTTCCAACTTCACAAAAATGGAAGAGCAGTGATATTATCAGATGATGTTATTATGTTTTATTTGATTTTCATGTTCCATATATCATGATATTGGTCCATGATCATGGCAGTAGTGTGATATATTTTGGGGTCAGGATAAGTTTCTGTGAGTGACCAGTAAGTTTCTCATAGTTCACTATGAGATGTTTGTACATGTTATGTTTGTATCTGTTTAATGTGCTTTCAGGAGCGAGACAGACTTGTGATCAACAAAAAGAATCGACGGAAAAACATTAAAATGCCCAAGGTGAGCTGCTCCTTAAGCTTTACCTCACCCTGTGTTTTCATTTCGCTTTTCTCTCTTTTAGCATACGGACACTCTCTCACTCACTCACTCACTCACTCACTGTCTTGTCACTAAGTAAATATAATGTATGTAAACGTATGTGCTGGAATATAAGTGTCATACTATCATTACCTGTCAGTTTATGAGTGAGTGTGTGTACATGTGTGGGCATGTGTGTGTGTAGGGATTTCCTCAAAGGTAAAAGGAGTGTTTCTGTAGCCCAGTTGGTAGAGCATTGCGCTAGCAACGCATAGGTTGTGGGTTCGATTCCCAGGGAACACATGCACAAGTTGCTTTGGATAAGCGTCTGACAAATGCATAAATGTAAAATATCTCAGAAAGCATTGTTTGCTTAATTTAATTCGAAGCAGTTAAAAATTACAGTTACTTTATATAAAAGCATTTTATATAAGGCAAAGCTATGATGTGTTATCATTTATACATCTAGACAGAGATTGTACTTCGTGGGATGGCACATCCCTTTTCTGTTCTTGCACATATTGTGCAAAAGTTTTACCAGCTTAACATACTCTTGACAGGAGTCCAAAATGTACTTACTAAATTTACAGACAAGGTCAATAAGCAGTTTTTTTTTTTAGTACAGTGTGTCATTAATCATGTAAACCTGATTTTTGACCAGTTTATAACCCTCTCTCTCTCTCTCTCTCTCTCTGTCAGAGGCATGTTGTGGAGACATATTTTGGATTTGATGAGGAGTCGGTTGATTCTGAAACATCGTCTCTGACATCATATAACACGGACCGCACAGACCACACCCCCGCCACCCCAGAGGAGGATCTGGAAGATGTGCGTTATGTACTCATAACATACTCTCCCCTTTAAAAAGCCTTAACTGCATCCAAACGACACACACACAGACACATATATAGTTAAAGCCTTTAAGTCTGACAAAATAATTTTACATGTTTATCTTCACAGCTTAATTACTGGATCAGAGTTCTCACAACACTGATCACAAATTCCAGTCGTTGTCATGAGTGTGATGTTTGTTATTGGTCAGGGCTTCTCCCGAGAGGAGGCAGAGCTGCGTTTTCGTCAGCTGACACGAGAGTACCAGGCCCTGCAGCGCGCCTACGCCCTTCTGCAGGAGGCCACGGGGCCCCTGGACCCTGAGAGACATTGCAGGGTGAGGGCCCATGATGTCACAGACGCATGTTTAACCTCACCCACACTGGTCGTTCTGAAGAAACCTTACCATACGGATACAGTTCTGTTAACAAATCTCAGCCTCACCTCCACAGTTCTCAACAATAACACACGCTCTCAAGACCTTCTGCTCACTCTGAAAATACCTGTCAGATATTCAGCCAGCAGTCTAGCAAGCATGGCGAAAAATTCCTGCCTCCGAAAACTTATCGTACCAAACTTTTTCCTATCTTTAAATACACCAAAATATGCATTTCAAATTCAAAACAAGCCAACGGTAGATCATGTTTACCATATAAGTAAGTATGCCCTAGGCTGGCTCTTTGATTGGCTGTATGCTCTGTCCGTCAGACACGGGAGCAGCTGCAGGCGGAGCTGATTGGCTGTCAGGCACGGATTGCTGACCTGGAGCGGAGCTTGGCAGAGAAGGGGCAGGTAAATGAGAAAGAGGGCGGGGAGAAGAGACCCCTGACTCCACTCGCCTTGGCTTTGCTGCTTGTCTTTCTGACAGCCATGCTTGTGTGCTGGCGCTACACACAGAGGATATGCCACCAGATCATGTGACTATCAAATGGCCAATCACAGCATGCACGTTCACCTACAGCATCAATGAAACTGGCAGTTATTGTTTTGTGTAAGTTTACGTAGAAACAGAACTATAAAAGATAGTCCAGTCGTATGACACTGCTAGTGTGAATGAATCACAAACAATTATACAACCTTTATATTATACATTTGAATCAATCAGTAAATATGTAATGTAAAGGTTTAGTTTTGGCACTTTTTTGTGCCCTGACTTCTGCCCCACTGTTTTCACAAAATTTACATTCTGGACCAAAAACTACATTATATATATATATATATATGTATATATTTTACCAGGGCACAAAAATGTACCTGCTATTTTATTGTCAATTCCTATAGTATAGTATAGTATAGTATAGTATAGTATAGTATAGTATAGTATAGTATAGTATAGTATAGTAAAGTAAAGTATAGTATAGTATAGTATAGTATAGTAAAGTATAGTATAGNCCTGCTATTTTATTGTCAATTCCTAAAGTATAGTATAGTATAGTATAGTATAGTATAGTATAGTATAGTATAGTATAGTATAGTATAGTAAAGTATAGTATAGTATAGTATAGTATAGTATAGTATAGTATAGTATAGTATAGTATTCCTTGCAGTAAGATCTGCCGTGTAGTACACATTTTAAAAATGGTAGTGTGTTATGGTAGTATACGTTCTTTTTGTGGGCTTATTGATAGGCTGGTTCACTATGCATGCTTCTCTTTCGGCTGTCTGCTTTTGCATGCGTTTCCTTTCTGTTCTGCACTCGTCTTTCATTGGTTGGTGTTTTAATCTGTAAAATGCACGTGACCTGCATGTGACCTAATAAAATCTCCATTATTAATAAGAATTCTCCATCTTTAATGCGTGTGCTCGTGTGTTGTGTTTGTTTATTATTTAAAATGCGCTTGTTTTTCTGAGAATGCATGTATTGAAACGTGAATTAAAGCTGAATGCGTGCACATGTGTGTATTCGTATGTTGTTTTACGAGGACACAAATGTGTATAATGAAATGTGTACACTTCCTGTGTCCTCATAAACCAAATGGCTTAAAAACTTACTAAATTGTGTTTTATTTTAATTAAACAATGACACGAGTTTTGTCTGAGGGTTAGGTTTAGGGGACAGAATATACAGTTTGTACAGTATACAACCATTATGTCTATGGAAAGTCCTCATAAACCACATATGCAAGTGTGTGTGTGTGTAAATACTGTAGGTTTTAGGTAAGTACTTGTAGTGTAATATGTAGCTGTGTGTGTGTGTTTGTTTGGGTTTATGTGATGCAGGACTCCAAATGGGTCGAGGAAAAGCAAAGTCTCCTTAAGATAAACCAGGAGTTCAGAGAAAAGGTACTTCCTGTGTCCTCGATCTCCAATAATACACACATACTCAAACACTAACTCTTAATGTTTATTTGGCATTGTGATACTCTGTGTGTGTGTGTGTGTGTGTGGTAGATAGCATCGCTGGAGCAGTGTGAAATCCGATTGCGCTCCGAGATTCGAGATGCTCTGGATCAAAATGAACTACTTGAATTCCGAATTCTAGAACTGGAAGTAAGAGAATCTGTGTTTCTCTCACAGCATCAAACAGGGGCGACCAAACCTGCCTCACGTCTGCACCAGCTCCATACCTAAACCCATCTCACCCCTCACACACAAAACACGCACTGCACCGAGTTCTGTGTGTTCATGTTGCGTTGCTGTTTTCATACATCCCATTTTAAATGTATTTTTGATTTAAAAGATGTATATTTACCTCAGAATTGTTTTGTTGACGGTTGAAATGGAATAAAGTTTGTTTGAATGAAACTCCTCACCAATCTTTTGTTTTTGACTCCACCTCCTGCATGTTGTGTGTTATTTGTGTGTGATATTGTTTTTGAAATCTTTGTTTATGAAACCACGAACACATATTCTGTTATTTACATCCATGTCAAAATGTACTGTGGAAAACATGACATTACTAGTAAAATTAACACATCATTCGTCCGCACATTTATGATTCTGTTTATTCTCTATATTCTGTATTACAGAATTCTGTAATTCTCTTTATTCTGTATAAATATTATTTAAAATGTTGCTATTTAGGAGCATTTTATTTTACTGAGAAAACTTTTAAAGCTACCGCTTATATTTCCTGCCGTGATGCTCAAAGCTAAGAAAGCGTGCGGTTTAACAGGTTATTGATTTGAAACACCTTCTTATATCAGAATAATTCATATAGAAAAATTCTAGTATCACTAATAATGTCTTAGTGTATTTTACACATACGTATTAAAGCTGCAGTCTGTAACTGTTATGGTTTAAATGAACAAGAATCAGTTATTTAGCAAGTACATTAGAGTCTCAAAACGGTCTCTTATCTTACTCTGATTCCCAACGGTAAGTTTATGATAATGATTTATAATTTGAGCTGTTGGGTCTGATTTTTCAGGAAATATCAGATTGGTTTCATTTGGCTTGAACGTGCAAAGAAAAGTACACAAAGTAACCTGCAATTTTACGTTTCATACAGAGATGGCGACAGAGAGCAAAAGTTACGGATTGCAGCTTTAATATTTTGTAAACATGGATTTTCTAACCCTAAAGTAGTTTGCTAAAGTATCAACATCCTCTTTCTTTATGTCCTTCCATTTAGTGTAATTGAAAATCACTGTTTTTTCTGATCGTTTGTACTCCAGCATTTATATTTTTAATGTGTTTGATTTAAAGAGACAGTTCACACTATAAAGACAACTCAACAACGTTGTTTAATTCACAACAACGAAGGTGATGTTTTGAAATGTGTTCTGTTTGTTTGTTTGTTTGCATAAATGAAGGTGAATGGAAACTGGGGCTGCAATGACAAACAACACCCATAAAATGACTCCATATGACTCGTGTGCTATAGATTTCACACTGAAAGTATTTCATGTATTAAAATTGTGTTTCAACAGGAGAGGGAACGTCGTTCTCCTGCCTTTAACCTGCAAATCTCTGCCTCTGACAACAACAGCAGCTTACAGCTACACTGCCAACAGGAGGGGGTCAAGGTATATAGAAGTGCTGCATGTACTGTATATACACAACACACATATATAAGTGCAGTACACATATATACAGTACACATATACATACAGACATACATATATATATATATACATAAATACATACATGTATATATGTATGTACTGTATACAGTATACATACAGTGGAACATATATATATATATATATATATGTACACACATATAGGCACATATTTTTCTTGCATGTCTTCTTAACAAACAGCTATTTGTCTAACACCTTAAACAATGTCAGTCTCATCTTTATGTATATATTTGTTTGCTTTAGGATGTCATCATACCGGACCTCATGAAAAAGCTTGACATTCTTGGTGATAATGGGGTAAGAAATGTGTCTAATTTTACTGTGATACGGGCACATATCGTTCCTGTTTATCAGACATGACTGTTTCACCTCTCGCCGGCAGAATCTGAGGAATGAGGAGCAGGTGACAGTAATTCAAGCGGGCACTGTGCTGTCTTTATGTGAAAAGGTATCGCAAAGCGACTTCAAGCTATATATTTTATCAGTCTGCATGTTCCCTGGGAATCAAACCCATCACCTTATTGTCGCAAGCAGCATACTCTATGAATTAAGCTACTGGAATTTTATTAGACGCTTGATCATTTTTTTTACCTCAGTATGCCCAAAGGTAATGCTCCTGTCGCTCAACTGATTAGTTAGTAGTGCAAAGGTTGTGGGTTCGATTCTCAGAGAACACAAATACTGATCAAATGTATAGCTTGAATGCACTGTAGATGAGTCTTTAAAAGTGTTTGTTGTGCATCTCTTTGGCCTTCATCTGTGTGTGTTCGTAAGCAGTGGTTGAAGCAGATCGACAGCACTGAAGCTGCTCTGACACAGAAGATGATTGACCTGGAGAACGAGAAGGTCAGAACATCTACTCATGCCACCTGAGATGAAAGTCTCGTACGATTTGTTCATCTCAGATGAGAGTTAGTGACGTTAATATAACATATTATTTGTGTGTGTTTCTGTCATGGGTTCTATGTGATTGGATGATGGACAGGAGCTGTTCAGTAAACAGAAGGGTTTTCTGGAAGAAGAGCTGGACTACAGGAAACAAGCTCTTGATCAGGCCCAACTGGTACGACCTTGAGATTGTCATAGAAACCGAGTCTTCTTCTAGAAGTAAAAATCTTTCGAGAAAATGTAACAACAACATATAAATGTTTCGAGACAAACCTACTTTAGAATATGAAGTTAACTGATGGTATTAAATGTGTGTTAATACAAGCCACAAGTTCCGAATTTATTTGTAAAAAAATACTGTTTAATAGCCAAATTACTAGTGAAAATCAACACTAGCCTGAAGAGCCGTCTACCAATCAGAGAAGTCTGTGTTGCCATGGAAACAGTATGTGTGGCAAACGAGTTCAGCAAGGATTTCCCCACTCCCATGATGCATTGCAAATGACGCCATTAAATGACACCCTCCACAATTAAATGTAGAGTAAATGAATTTAATAATACATTTAAATATGAATTAAGCATCAAATTTGAGAACAATAAGAAAAGAAGTATAAAAATGTGTCTCTTTAATTGTATTTTGTCTCCTTCTGTTTGTCTACAGAGGGTACAGGAGCTGGAGGCCACACTGTACGCAGCTCTGCAGCAGGATCCAGACAGCTGTCTGGGGGAGAGTTTGAGCGACAGACAGCGAGCGAAGCTGGCCGAGTCCATGGAAGCCGTGCGGAGACAAATCCTGCGACAAGGCCGTCAAGCCGACACGCTGGTCTTACAGCAGCGCATGGAGCTCCTCCAATCAGCACAACAGGTCAGTTTGTGTGTGTGTGTGTGTTTGTGTGTAAAAACATGCACGGGTGACCAGCTAACAATTTAAGGCTGTAAAAACATTCACCAAAGGTTTCCATTAAGAAATATAAACATTAAAAATGTTATTATAAATGCTCTAGGAACACATTAGGCAACATTCTGAGAATGTTAGCTGAGATGCCTTTCAAAAACAACATTTCTTATTCGGACAGGCACAACAGAAATGTTACAGAAACGTTTATACAACCTAAAATTGCTAGCTTGGATGTGCGGTAACAAGTTCTTTATAATTTGACTTACAGAGGATCAGAGAGCTGGAGGACAAGATTGATCTACAAAGAAGACAAATCAAAGAAATTGAGGAGAAGGTTTGTATCGATGCATTCCTCTGTTTACCAAGTTAAGAACTGTCTCTTAACTGTTTTAACTAGTTGTGTACGGTTGGGTTTGGGGTTATATGTTCTTAATGTATCTGTTAATGGGCTGTCAGACTGATTCATCTTCTCTTTCTTCTCTCGTTTAAAATTTGTGTTTATTATAATTTATAGTTTTTGTTCCTTTTCCTGTTTTTCTCCCTAGCTTTTATTCTTTGGCCTTAAACA
>JAZGTI010013978.1:2479-14441 GCA_036877585.1 Botia kubotai
TGATCCGAGCTCTGATTGGCTCCTTGTCAGTCCTCACGCTTTGACGCAGGTTAACCTCACTTGCTCTGCAAATGAGGATTTGACTGACAGCAGAACGTAGTGAAGTGATGGAGAGCGGGGACGGCTGGTGTTCCCCAGTTTTTCTCGCTGTCGTCCGGCCCGCGGTAAAAATGCCCCGTCTCCACCTTCAGAAAGTAGAGGAAGCAGAAGGAACATAAAAAATTGCCCCCTGTATTTTTTCATTAGACTTTTCTTTTGTTACCGGATACATAAATCGGCCCTGGCACAATGCAATATGTATGGTGCTGCCCCACCTGCGGACGCGAGGTAATGGCTGCCATGTCGCTGGAGTCAGGTATGATAAGTGAACCGCAGTGAATGTTAATGATAGTGATCATTCTGGCCTGCTCCACCTCTCCATCTTCCCTCTCGGGCCCCATGTGTCACCACCCGCATGGCAGGGTTCACAGGAGTAAAACGAAAACAAACGCTCAAGGTAAAGAGAGAAAGCAACATAGGATTTAGGGTTGGCATGGATGAATAAGAACCACTATGGCAAGTAAGAAGCCCAGGTACTTTAAATAAAATAGTGACCCATGAGTGTAACTCAGCTGATTCTTTTAAAGCTTCCTGTTTTGTGTTGGGTGATTTACACATTTGGCAGATGCAAGCACATTTTTTTGGTCCCTGGATATTGAACCCATGACCTTGGTGTTGCTGGTGCCATGATATACAGGAACTATACATCTCAAGATGGAGTATGGAATGATTCCAGAACTTCTACAAACTAAACATCAACTTAATTTAGTTTAATGAATCATCCACATGCAACCCAAAATAATGCTCATCTTCAGCTTTACACCAGTTTTAGAAGTTGATTATTTGTATGTTTGTCTACCATGGTTCAATTAAGCAATACAACATAATGACTGTAGAAATAATACAGCTAATCACAGACGCGCTGGTATTCAGTACTCAATTTTGAGAGGTATTGTTTTATACAGTGGTGCTGTAAACTAAAAAAAAGTAACTTACATTTCAGACAGAATTGTGGCCTTTCTTTCCCTCTGCATCATTCACAGACTCCAGCAAACACAGACAAGAGAAGTGATACAAACAGTTAAGCATCCTATTTCTGTTAAACTATGTCAGCACTCTTGGAACACCACTTGGCCAATCAAATTACAGGAACAGATAAACCGCTGTATAAGAAGCATTACATCATGCAGTGCTGATGACGGATAAACATGCACATAAAAATATCTTAAGAATTGAGGATCTGTAGGTGCTAATGCAACAAAATAACAGGAATAACTTGGCCAAGGGGGTCAATTATATTGATAAAATTGACCAGAACATTTTTTGTATTTTATTCCGTGCCCATATTTATTGCAGGTCACTTGTGTGTGTTTATGCCAAATCTAAGGCATTTATAGTTATCGCATTAATTGCTTTTGTCTGTGAAAAACATCCAGAGGACAAAGCATATACAGCATGCTAAAATGTTGCTAGCCAGTCTAAAGCATTCTGTTAACTGCATACAAAACAAAAACATAATTTTGAAAATTTTACAACGCATTATAATTTTTTTGTTTCTGTTTCTTTTTTACAATGTGTTCTTTATTCTCAAACACAGATGAGCAACAATATGGTTAATTATATTGCAAGAGACGCTTATCCTTCTTTTTTTTTACGATTAAACGCACAGGCGAAAGTTGAGAACAGGTGGATACAGACAGATGTTGTAATTTACATTGAGAAACATGCCTGGGGTTCATATCTGGCCATTGTTGTAAATGGCTCTTACAACCTGCACACAAGCTGTGCCTGCCACCAGTTTCACACTCACTAATGATACCTGACAATATTTGGACAAATGAAATGGGCTCATCCTTGTTTTAATCTGAACATCTTAACATATGACCCATTTTGGCGTGAGAACTAATAGTTGTTGGGTTGTTTTTGTTTTGGAATTTGTGATTTGAAGTGTTAATTCATTATATACAAATAATTGATAAAGCTTGGTACAGTGATTACAAATTTTAATGTTAAATACTTGAAATGGTAAATCAAAGTTAAAAAATCTTTCTGGAGCTGTGGAGAATTTACAGTTTAGATTTGTGTAGTACAAGAAAATAATGTAAATCCTGGAACAAACCTTATTGACTGTTTTGGTTTTCTCTCAAATTAATCACGTTATTTGTGAAAGTAATTGGAGAAGAATAACGCTGTTTTTATTTTTTTAGGGGGTTAGTCACATAGTTTTAAATATTTTTCTCATATTGCAATTTAACATTTAACATATTGTTATTTTCATAAAATGTGTGTTACATAAACAGCTAAGTACGAATAAACAGCAATAACAACCTAATATTTCTTTCTAATTAGTGTTTTTCCTTATGAAAATGACTGGATGAACTTTTAATGATGGCCTGATGCTTTCCTTCATGCTATTTTGTTCGCGTTCCTCCTCACAGGCAGTGAATATGAATGTGGCTTCCATCTGGAGCTCGGGAGCCTTTTGTAGATGCACATCAAGCAGTAGAAATGTGACAGGACTTATAATGGAGTCAGTGCAGCAGAATGCCTCTGAAAGTGGCCCACAACAGCGCCTCAGAATTACCCCGCCTCGCTGAAGATGACGATTGGATTCCGCGAGGACACTGCAGGTGCTTCCTACCAGTGGCATTCCCTTATTAGTCACGTGTCAATCAAGTCTGTTTACGATGCCGGCTTTGATTTGCACAGACATGAAACTACATTAAACATCTCATGAGTCTCCCCAAACACACAAATACACACACAATTATGTACATGCATGTATCTTCTGCACAGTAACTTCATGCCTCAATTCCACACAGAGCTGGACCAATTATTTTTTGCTGCACCAGCATTTCCAAAGCAGCTTCCACAAAGCAACAGAGGGGGAAAAACAAACAATACCCCTCTCGGCAACTCACAGACACACACACAAACATACGGCTCCTCGATTACTTAGCCTTCTCCTTGTCTAACTTTGCCAAAGTCTTTGGAAGTTGCCAAATGCGGTCATGCCTGCTTAGCTTTCTGGACTGATAGTGCCAGAGAGGGAAATAAGACACAGATGTATACAAACACAGGGTTGTGCCAGTTGTGAGACAGTTAACAGCTTTATTTCCACCTTTTCTCCCCCTGCAGCCGGGCACAGGTGGGGTATAATTAGGTTTCTCTCTCCACAGTTCAAAGTCAAGCCTTTACCGGTTGTGACAACTGAAAGGAGGCTACATCCCTATGTACTTACCGCTATCCCACAATCCCTCCTGCCTCACCCTCCCCCAAAACTCTGCCCAAATGAAAATACAGTAAGCAGGTCCCAGATGATGGAGGCAGGCATCGCTTGCCAGCTTATGGAGCTAACAGTTTGAGTTGGCATGGGCTAACAATGAGGGCAAAGTTTTCCCAAACACATCTTACCCTCGCTCACCGACAACCACCCCGCCGAAGACCAGAGTCCCAGTCCAGAACAGAGCTGTCAGCGCAGACGTCCTTCATGGGCTGGTCTTTTATTTGGCGATGTGGAGGAGGACCAGAGGGGGGTTTCAGTGTTTCACTGAGATTTATTCCCTTCAAGTCACATCACATCAGCCAAAACAACCAACTCAGTGCTAAGGAGAAAAACAAAGAGAGAAATTACCCATGATACCTTTGATTGTGGGGACCAGAGTGAGAGGAAGAACAAGGCGACGCAGTGTGCTTGACAACTTTAGACAGACATCGGCACTGCAAAAAGAGAAAAAAGCACCCTTGTTGCCAAATTCTACAAAGCTTTTGTTTAAAATGTATCCTAAGGCACGGGTGCTTAGGAACGAACAATACAAGCCCATGATGACTCACTGAACACACTGTTTTAGTTTTTACCATTATAAAAGGTTCAAAACAAGACCTATAAAGACAGATTAGCAAATCATTCCTAGCAACTGTATGCATGATAATTATCAACTAGATTTTTACAATTTTAGTTGCTATGGTACATTACATATGCCCAGTATTTTATTGTGTTGGTGTGTTTTTCTAGGTCGTTCATATTTTGGTCCTTAGATACGGTTTGGCCACTAATTCCAGGTAAGAGTTTTTCGCTTGTTTCATCCTTTCAAATTTCATAACACATTATCTAATTTATCAATAAGCTGCAGTCCTTAGCTAGCAGCATTTATATCTAGGGCAGGACAAGTTGTATAGCAAAATGTAATACTTAGGGTTGAGGGTCTGTTCAAATCCCTAACCCAACATCTAAGCAATATTAATAGTGATGTTTGCCTTAGCAAGCAGCACTAATAATCAACATTATGAATGTGTCCAAAGTGTAACATGCATTAGCAGTATTGGGGACTTGAGTAGCTTTATCTTCACTTCCCGTGAGTGGCATAGAAATGCGCATAAGTGTGTGTGTGTTCAGATGAGAAGCAGAGAGTCTTAATAAGGTATATTTGTCTGACACTGAGTGATTTGAGTATTCACCCACTCAGCAGGCACGCTGGTATAAAACACATTAACTGTCTTTTGATAGCACTTTACCTGACACTGTTCATCTGCAGTTATCTGCCGTACTCACAACGCTGCCTTTGTCACCATGTGGAGTCTTTTGTGAAAACACAGGGTAGATTATGGAAAGCAGGAGAGAGAGGGACTTACTAGATGGCATCTGTTGCCAGCAAGAAAATTGAGACTAAGTCATTGAAGCTGTGGGCCAAGAAATATATTTATGCTCGACAGACCCATGGCTCACTATTGATCCAACATTGTCTGCTGACACATTAGCACCCATGAGAGAAGAAATTGTTTCATAATTTTAGTGAGAGGAAACCAATACATCGTGAAACGAGGTGTCACCGTATATATGTTCTTTGTGGTAATTAGTTTTGCCTGCAAGCTGAGGGCATTTAATGCATCATAACCCAAGTGAAGTGCCAGGTCAACAATGAGGTATTGTTCACCTCTCAACCTGAACTTTCTGTGCCCTCACTGAGGAGATCTTGCTGAATTCATACAGTAATTTGAACTTCAAAGCTTTCGCCTATTCTCAAGTTACATGCAATCCAATCACAAAAGGCTTTGAACTCAGAAAGATGTTTCTGTGAAGACCGGCAATAGAAATAAAATAGTATAGAGCTCGCACACATGTCAGCTTTCTTAAATGGAAGACAGAAACACCAGGCAGACGCTGCCCAGTGCTGTATTTTTAATGATCAGCTTTTCCCACTGTACCACCGTTGAAGATCAAAGGAAAGTGAAATATGTCTCACAGTTTTGTGTGATTACAGTAGAAAGCCCCATACCATGCATGTTTGGGGACGGGCATGCTGCCGACAGGGTGGCTGAAGGCTTAAATACCCCAACAAATCAACACAGGTGGAGGATTTTGATCAAAACAGACTTAATCTAAATCTTAGTAGTATCCTTAATAACTGAAAGAGTCCCGTACAGAAATGTCATATACAGCCATATATGAAACTATACATAAAACTATAATTTATATATGTTGATATATGTTTAATCCACTTCAGATGTAGGAAGTTGTTGACAGAAATGTGCGCCATACATTGTATATGTATACATTGTGTATATATATATATATACATAGGCAATTATACATTACATATATAAATAGGCAATTTTATATTATTTTGAAATAAATGTTGCATATACTTTCAAGTCAAATCCATACATGAACATCATTTTATTGTGTTGCCATATATCTGATCTCTGTATGGGAGCGAGAGAAGGAGCAACATCCAGGCATACAACATCCAAGTTGGAGGCAGATTTCTGGCTGCTTGACTTACAGCCACAGCTGTACTATTCCTCTCCACATGACCACAGCCAAAGAAAACTGAACTCCAATCTCTGATTCTCATTCCATTCTAATTAACAAATCATTAGCATGGAATGTTTCGGAATGCGCTTAAAATTCATCACCTTCCTGGCATTTATTTCCTTGCAATCAAATAAGGTTTAGAGTTACAGGTCTGGCAAAAAGCTATGCAGTTTAAATACATCTGAAAACTTTGTAGTGTTCATATTTTTCAGGATTTGCACACTAAATAGAAGTCCATTTGTACACTAAACAGCAAGATGGTAAACAGAAATTGTACCATTAACACATCTTACAAATTCATGCAAAACTGAAAGGTTGTTTAAATCCCTGGTCACTGAGAAACATAAGAAACATATAAAAATATATTCAAAGAATAATTTGTAAACTTTCTGTTTCTTTATCTTTGTGATCTAATGAGAGCGCGGGTCAACACATCAGCAAAAATGCTACAAACGTGCATGACTTTGCCTATATAACCAGCCAACTGCATTTTTCATACTAAGTTAACACTTTGGAAGTGTCAAATGTCTGAAACATTAACAAGAGGTCAGATTTTTCCGCCTTGAGCTTTTCAACCTCCGACATTTAGATTTCTTTCAACTCTGCTGGTCAATGCAAGCCACAGTCACAGGTTCAACACTTACACCACTTTGGGCTAAAAATGGAAGAATTAAATAACATAAGTAGAATAGTTATTTACTTGACAGTTTAATGGTGAGAGAACAGACGTTGCCCGGGTGGGCCTCTTGTATGACCTCACAAAGAGCTGTTGTTTTCATTCCAGTCTTCAGAGATGGGAGAGGCAGAAGCCTGGCACTGCCAGCGTAGCAAAAAGCAAAATAATTTTATGCTTCAGGATTTAGCAATTTGTGCTTGACCATCCATAGTTTTAGAACTTAAAAATCAAAGTTTATGAAACTCTTTCTATTGGAAAATTCAAATGAAAACAGAACTACACACTGAAAACTATTTAAAAAATGACTCATTAATATGTCACATATTACAAATATCATCCCTCTGACATGATTTTACCTAAGCTTATCAAATAAACTATTCCAGTCTTGGTAATAAAACTTTGATATTCGTTGTGTTAATCTATGTTGACCACCATAATAACAGAAGACTCCAAAGTTAATCCACAAAACTTTTTAAAAGCATTTTTGTAAAGGCCACTTTGCCTTGCAAATTATTCTGAGTGTACTTTAACAAGGCCCATTTTGTATATTTTTTCATCAGTGGAAAAGAATCTGTCCACGCCTGTCAAATCTCTCTTCCTTTTAACACCACACACATCCCCTCTCCAGCCTCTCAACCTCTCTTCTAATTGCATTGCTTTTAGCACAGTAAATCTCTCTGTGTCACTCGCTGTACTCTCTCCATATAACGTATTGCCTCTATGCGGGCGTGCCTGGCACTTTCAAAAAAGTCGCTGCCTTCAAAAATTTTAACTGTAATGACATGATTAATGGTTGTATTAATTAATTCTTAAAGGTGTGCTAATTGTTTAATTGGTCGCTTGATCTATATAAGATCATTTATAAATTAAATGAGTTGATTTAACCTGTGAATTGATTGGATCTGACAATGAATTATTTGGCCAGCTCCCTGATTTGCAATTTCTCCAATTAATTCACAAAATGGGCATGTGATGACTGCTGGGGTGAGGTTTCAACCAGCCAGGTAATCTACACAGAGGCTGACAAAAAAGGCTGCACTTATTTATGAAACCATGCAGGTGAGAAAAATCTATTAATATTAATGCAGAACTGTACATTTTTATAAAAGCTGGCTTAAGGAAAGCTAATCTTTAAGCATTTGTCAACGTAAATGTAAATGTGCTTCAAAAACGAAAGCTTACCTTTGAAATTCCTCAAAGGGGATAAGAACTGATTTTCACAGAGCTTCAGTATGTTTTCAGCTTTAGTTTGAATTCAACTAAAATACACACTGTGCTCTCTATGTCAATAAGTTTTATTCTGAGAATGGGCCAAAGTTTTTATTTTCATATTCATAGGTATTTTTACATAAAATGTACACATTCGTTTCTGCATGTTTGGGTAGACACTGAGACCTAAAAACAAATATTAATGTCTTGACAGTATTTTAAAAACAAACTCTGTAATTTATGTACAGCTTCACAGATGTACAAATCCTTTAAAACAGGTCAGACCTAAAATAAACAAAAATATCTGTGATGACATTACCATAGGTAACTGAGTTCAATAACAAGTTAAATTAACATTTGTTTCAATTATTTACTGTGTATGAGTGATGTCAATGTCATTGATGTCATTGATGTCAATGATGTCATTTCCAACCATCATGTGTATTTCACCTTCTATAAATCTCAAATTATTCAGCATTTCTGTATTTTTGTTCTTACCTAAAAGGGTTTACAGATTCAATGCTGCTAATACAACTGATTCCATGATTCCCTGTCAGTCCAGAATGTATGTTAGAATCACACTAAAGAGATCATAGCATTGTTTTTACATTTTTAGTCAGATGCCTAGATAGATGGACATAACTTTCTTTTTCCTCTGGGAATTTCTTTAATATTGCACATACTATAATCGTAAAAAAAACTGAAAAATGACAAAGTGCCCCAAAACAGCCTTTAAAGCTTGTGTGCATTGAGACCTATTTCAATATTAGTTTACAAGCCTTTGAGATAATAAATCCAAGAGGATTTTGCTGTAGAAGTCTCCCTGACACTGATTTACTGGTGGGGTTTAACGTCTTTGTTTGGTGAAGTGTAGGAAACTGCTAGGGTCCTCTCTATAAACATAGTTAGAAGTGAGAGAATGGAGGAACAGAGAAGAAGAGAGTCACACAAGGTCTCCTCCCACCTAAATAATAAGACAAAATCACCATCAGCCCTTGGTCTAGGACACTCACCTACACCTGTGTAACAAAAGCACTCTGGCCCCTTATTGCCTCACAGAAATCTTTGGTGCGGTTTAATCACCAGACAGCTCTGCCACAGAGTGAATAATTATTTGATGTAGAACAACTACCATTTTGGTCTTTTTTTCTATTTGTAACTCATGTATTTATTTGTGTAGCCTATTTGTTTTATTTAGCAATTTATTTTTAATATACACAAAGATAAAAGTAGCATAAAAGTAAAGCATGGTTTTATATTTAAATATAAAATATTATAAATAAACATTATAATATTATAAATAGCTTAGAATTTGTGGCCACTTTCACATATACTCTAAACCTCACACTGTGCTGTAGCTATCATGTATTTCTTAAACATCACACATTACTGCACAAGGTAACGTCGCTCACGTCATCATTACAGTAGTACAGAAGCACCTTGTTTGTTTCTACATTCAAATCCTAAAATGTGGCAATTTTCACATATGCTCATAAACAGCAAACTTTGCTGTAACCTCCATGTATTTCTTTAACATCGCTCATTACTGCACAAATAAAGACCGCTCACCTCATCATTCGGCATAATGCATCTTGTTTATCTCGCCACGGTTCCTCAGCAGCACAGTCGACTGCGCATGTGCGTAGCAGTACACGTAAAGCCGAAAGCGTTCTCACGTACTCACGAGAGGCTTGAGCTGTCAGGTGTCGGCGAGATCTGCAGCACGGGAAAATGTAAGTTTTCAAATGTGATCATAAAGGTGAAGTATAAAAAATGCAATTATTTTGTTCTTTACAAATCAACACCGTTTCAAATATGCATGCTTTTTTCTAGTTCGTTTCACTTTGAACATGTCATAATACGGAAGTAAATGTGTTGTACGTTGTCGTTCAGGTTGTTGTCGACTTCCGATGTGTTAATATCTGAATGAATTCTGTCACAGTTTGACACATCTTCATAATTTTATACATTATTGTCAACTAAACTGTTAATGTCTGTCCACTAAAACTATTGTAGTCAGACTAAAATACACTAAAATTAATGAATAAACCTGAGGAAATAAGGTAAATGTATAACAAGTGCAGCCAAGTTCTGCCCAGTTTATATCTCTGAGGTATGTTTCATTTTACTTTTTTACATTTGCCTGTTGTATTTGTCACATGTTGTATATTGTTTCCATTGCTTTGATGGCCTAGCCACAATTCTTTAAACCAGCTGAAAAACATCAGCCATTTTAGACTAAGAGACATTTATACCGTGAAGCAAGTACAGTATCTCTCTCAATCCCCTTCTTTTTTAAAGAGGAACCTTGGGAGGTCAGGAACCCAATCACAGTTTTGTAGACTTTATGTCCTACCCTCCAGACCTGTATGTGCTGAGAGCTGAAGTTTCTTGACTGCTTGAACTTGCACATAAATACCCCTCTAAACGGCCATTCTGAGACTCTAAAATGCCATGTTGCCTCTAGTTGGTAAATGAATTTCAGTATCACCTAGATGAGGCGACGTTTTCAGTGACAGCTCAAATAATAGCAAGTGCTACAGAATGCTGTTCACTGAAAGACACAAGCCAGTTAACCTCTCAAGCAATCACTGAGGTTACACTGGCCATGAGTTTACTAAAGATCTCACAGCAATTCCGTACTGCTCTAGCTTAACTGCTAGAGCATTGCAATAGCAGTGCAAAGGTTGTGGGTTTGATGCCTGGAAACACTACTTCGGATAAAAAACACATTGAATGCGCTGCGTATTACTTTAGAATAAAGGAAATGCCAAATGCATAAATATAAATGTACACCTTGTGATTGGATCACCATCTTAATACCAGATGTAAACAGAAGGAGTCTGAGATCGTTGACAGGGTACTTAAAATGCTCTCACTGATAAACTGGAGGAACGGGGTAGTGGAGATGAGACGAAGGTTTGCATTACTTTCTGTGGGCTTTTAGTAAGCAGGAAGAGAAGGAGGGAGGAAGCAGGTGATGAATGGCGATGGGTAGCGCCAGCAGCGAGGACTGTAGGAGAAGCTCATTCAGGCCTGCCTGCCTGTCTGATTTATAGCACAGGGAGGGCACTGTGTACACCTCACCATTTGCCATTTTGCCCTCTTGCTGTTCTCCTTCACTCCACCATTGATGCAGAAAAGGTTAGGGGGCATTGAACTGACACAGACGTTGCATCTGGCTAAAACTGGGCATTCTTTACTTTGATTGGGAAAACACCAGAGATGCTGTTTAGTAAATACAGCAGGTACCGGGACAGCACCTGTGCTGTTTTTGTGCTAACACGGCCGATGAGTGATAGGAAGACAGACAGATGGTGTGATATTTTTATAAACAAAAGTTGAAAGGCGAGTTTGACGTTTGAAGGGCCTCTTCACGATAATCACAGCACGGGCGGAATGAAGTCACAAACATTCACCCGACAGTCACAGTTATCTACCTGAGCTGTGCGATTACTCCACCCCCAAGTCGTGCCCTCTTTAGGCTAATTACCGCCTGTCAGACAGCCGCAGCACCTTACCTGCGTTTCTCAAACACTGCTCTTCTTTGATGAGGTTCAAAATATTATCTTTCAGATGAAGGCAACGTGCGCACGTGTGTGACTGGTGAGGTAATTATCATGTTTACGCTGTCAGAGGAGCTGATTAGCCTGACTCATAAAAACATGACCCTCCGGCCCAACAAAAACAAGGCCACCCATATTTCTAACAGGCAAAGAGAAAACACCTGAGCAGACTATTAGTCTGTCACAACACTCTCACCCTCCGAACACACACACGCCTTTAAACACTTCCACATGGAGCTCAAGTCAGCGTTTTATGAGCACTCGTTAAACACACCTTGACAACTCAGCAGGAGAGCATGTTGTCACTCAGCTTTAGTTTGTTTAAACAAACTTGCAAACAAAAGGGAGAAAAACTGCGATCCATTATCGTTATCGTTATGGTAACACTTTACAATAAGGTTGTATATATTTACACAATAGTTCATGTAAACTGACAATGAACAATACATTTACAGTTTTAATTAATTTGATTAATGTTAATTTCTGATGTATATGTAACATATACAACAGATGAACACATTTAGGTTAGCTGCATTAGGAACTAACAAGCCTTAATGAAAAAATACTTATATAAATTCAAATAAATCAAAGCATTAATCAGAATTGATGTGGAAGTTTGTTAAATGCTGTAAAGGTTTGTTGATCATTGTTAGTTTA
>JAZGTI010013979.1:0-14440 GCA_036877585.1 Botia kubotai
GTGGCATAAAAGCCATTGTTTAAAGTTTGTTTAAAGACAAGTCAGAGAACACAGAACAGTATCAGAGCTGTAGATCTGGTCTCCCGTTACAAAGTTACACATTCCAGTGTGGTGAGCGGCCGGCCATAGTTGTGCTACTGTGCGCTCTGGTCACAAGCCGATCAATAGAGCTTAATTGTGGGTAATGCGATCTCTCTCTATCTCTAACAGCTCAACGGTCGATACGGCGACGAACTGCCAGAACCGGCCGAGCTCAAATGCCATCTCATTGGTCACTGTGTACATGGGACCTTCATAGCATCATCCCAGCTAACAATTTTAAGTTGTAAGATTGTGTCCCAACCTTTTTTATTAAGTAGCAAAAAACATTAAAAATGTTATTTTGTTATTTGCTAGTTTGAAAGCTATTAGACATTGAATTAACATTATTATTTCGTTATAAGAACTTTTTAAATTCTTTTTTAAGTTTTTAAACATTCCGCTAACAACTAATAACAAACATTTTTGATATATGTGATATATATATATATATATATATATATATATATATATAAGTTCCACTAACATCACTGCAAGAACGTTTTTAGATCATTTTGAGAGAACTTTTAGAATATGTTGGGCAACATTCTGATAACATTCCCTGTTAGCTGGGATGCAGTACATCAGACAAATAATCACAAACCACGGCTATCAAAACTACTAACTGACACATTGCCTGTCAACATAGCATGTGATGTCACTTCCTGTTTTTGAAAAACGCATTGTTTTGATTACTATCATTACCATCATCATTACCAGTGACTGAAACCATGAAGGTCTCATGTGCTGTGTCATATATTAAAGAGAGACGGCCGTCACGTCAGGGCATCTAAATATGGCTTTGATATTTGCACACACATTCAGTCATGTCTTACCACTGTGTGACTAACACTCATCTCATCCCTCATGTATCTCCAGGCCGTCATTGCAGCTCAAGTGTCTCTAATGCGTGACTGTGGGTATGTATATCATCTCTGTCTAAAATGCTCTTTACAAAGTGCTTCCTGTTCACACAGGAAGTACTTCTCCAAAGTGTTCCTGTGACAGTAGGTATGCAAGTCCTGCACTTGAGAAAGTCAGACATTTTGAATACGCGCGTTATAGCGCCATATCAAAACAGGTTACATAACGAGCATTTGATATGATAAAGCTGCTGGGATTCAGTTACTTTAGTTACTTAGTTACGCAATATTTTTTAGTTTGATGGATTGATTTATGAAAAGATTTATTATTGTTATTTTCAGAGGTAGAGAATGTTACTTTTTATGAAAGACTTTGGAAACCTTCCTAATTTTAATAATAACCAATGCACTTAAAAGTCACGCACATAAACCAAAAGTAGACAGGGTCCATTTTAATTCCCCGTTTCTTTAAAAACGATGTATTCACAACCAAAGTTGATTTTCGACTCTTTTAGCGTTTTTGTCAAATGCATTTGATTGGTTACTCGTTCGCCTTCTGCTGGACTTCAGCCTCACCGACCGCAGCACTCACACGCCTCCTCCATCCAACATCCATCAATTCCATTAAATTTATTTACTCTTCCTGTCTTATTCCACCCCTGCTAATGCGCTCGGCCTCGCGAGGAATCGTTTTAAAAGCTCTTACTAGACAAATGTAATAAAAAGGGGGCGTGGCTGTCTCAGCTGTGGTGTTGACCAGGCAGAGAAGTAAAAGAATCCTATTGTTTGTGGGCGTGTCCTAACTGGCAAAGCAAGGTACAGGTTGTGTAGCACTGCGACACACCTACAGTGTGTGGTCACTGTGGTGTACTATTCTATACTGAAAACACAAGCTGTACTCAGTGATACTCATTGAGATATTGAGACGGCAGCCAGTATTGTGTATTAACTCACAGTGTGTAATATAACAGCTAAAAGGTTTTTAATGCAGGCATCGGCTCAGCCAGTGGTCGGAAAACAGACAGTCTGCCCAGCTGACAGGGAACATTCTCCGAATGTTGACTAAAAAGTTCCCTGAAAGTTATCGAAATCGTTTTTGTTATAATAGAATTTTTGGTATATGAGATGTCAAAATTGTTATTCTTAAATTGTTAGTGGAATTGTAAGAACGTTTATACAACATCTAAAATAGTGGACGTTTTGAATGTTCCTAGAACAACGTTTAACGTTTTTGTTAGTTCATGGAAATGTTTGAGAAACATTTTTACAAACTAGAATTGTTAGCTACGACAGTGGTATTTTTTGTGTGAAGTCACTGGGCTGGACTTGTATGTACCATTAAACTGGATTTTTTTATAGGTAGTTACAGGCTACAGCTGTAAACATGTCAAATTAATTAACTTTATGTACATTATGCCACAATTTATGTATAAATGGTTTGGCGAACGGTTCTGCGTCTAATGGAATGCAACAGAAAGAACGTCATACACTGTGTGTGTGTGTGTGTGATCAGTTTTTGTGTGTATTGTTTGTGTATTGTATGTGTGTGATTGTGTTTTATTGTGTGTAGGGGGGAAATAAAGCAGACTGTCTGTATTTGTGCATATTATATCAGACTTTACTCGACAGTGTGTGTGTGTGTGTGTGTGTGTACCATTGTCCTACTTTCAAAGCAAAATTTTCTTGTTTTTCATGTTTGTTTTGAATGTTGTTCTGTGGTCAACATACGGCAAACTTTTCCTACAGTCCCCTCCCTCTCTCTCTCCCAAACAAAGACACATGCAGACGTAAACGAGAGAGAGAGAGAGAGAGAGAGAGAGATACACCTCTGATATGTAGGTGGAAAGTCGCTGCTGGTGTCTCATTTCACTTGAATGTCTGATCTTACAAGCCTGATTTAAAATTCACAAATCTTGACGTAACACTCATACAAAGTTTTTTTATTATCGTGTGAAGCATTGTCAGGGCGCGACTCTATAATTATAATTATAATATGCAAATGAAGGCTTTTATGACATCACAGTCAGGTGAAGTGTGACTGGATGTTTTGGGAGGTTGTCAAGGAAACCGGTCAGCTGCTCCGTTCACTGCTCAAAATCTCAGAGAAAGCAATCCCACAATGCATTGTGATTCGCTTAGTATACACTTAATGAGTTGAGAGAATGTTTATTATAAACATACAAACATTCAGTATCAACAGATGTCTCACAACGACTGCTGTGGTTTCCTAAACAACCTCCTACAGTCTCATGAGCACAGGTCCAGCTCCTGTCCTATTTGTTGTCTAGTCTAAAACTACCCGCCCTGCTTAACTACCACTGGTTAACTAAAACACTCCATTGTAAATTCTGTCTGTAAAATCTTGGATTCCAACGCTTGTGTGTTTTTTAACCAGTGGGGACATGTGGACATATGTGTGGATTATCAACTCTGTGTTTTTATGTTGAGGAATTTTTAGAAACCAATGTATGACAATTTTCATAACTCTCATTTTCCTGTTTTGTCCTGTCTTGTTCTTTGTGTGTCTGTGTGTCTATCTTTTATATGTCTCTTCACCTTTGATTTCACCTTTGCGCCACTTTCATTTTATATATGTGTTCAAATTTTTAAATCACGTTTCAATTTATTTTGCTCTTTTACCCATAATTCATGTCTGCTGGCTCCATCGTCACTCAACTCAATCTGTTAACCGAATCACAACGTGACATCCTGTGACGTCATTACCAACCCACCCCATCGCTCATGCTGTTTAACCCAAACCCGCATTTTACGATTTTTTTTAATCTCTCACTAACATCAATCGAAATGAATAAACCTCAACCTGGTCCAACGACCTCATCTATAAACCTAATAAACCACCTCACCGTTTGCCAGCCACAGGCTACGAGAAATCTCGTAGCCTGAACAACATATCAGGAATGACGGGGTCAGCTCTGCGTTTGACCCCCATCACCAGCACGCCCTATGACCCTTACGAGGCCCCGGGACCCCTCCGGCGCTGTCGATCGCCCATTCCCTCCATTTTGTAGCTGAAAGAGAGACAGAGTGACTCAGGAAAGGAGAGAAAGGCAGAAGGGCCTCATTCATAGCAATAACAATCCACTGATCGTATACGAGCAGAGACTGTCTCAGTAGAACGAGAAATGAGGACTGAATAGCCATGCAAATGATAGCGGGTCATGTTAATATGAACTTGCAGGTTTACCAGGTCAAAGGTCAGTTCAGTTGGATGTGTGTTTATGAACGGGAATACGTGGTTTGATAGGTTATTTTTTTCTAGACCCAGTGCTAGTATCACCATACTTTTGTCTTTTAATGCATTCATTACCCCTATTCTTCCATCCTGTGCTGTGCCCTCTAACATGAAATTATCCCTTATGAATATTACTGTGACTATAATGTCATTCTGGACTGTAGAATATGCCGTTTTAAATGCAAGAATATTGTATATATGCAATCATTACTCTGCACATGGTAATTTCATAGGGTAAAGAAACGTATATAACACACAGACCTATATACGTGATTTATTTGTTCATTATCATTGGATTGTTATTGCCCTGCAAATATTTTAGGTTAATTAGTGACCTATATAATCAAACCAGTAGAAGGAGTGAAAAATCTGATCAAAACAACTTATTTGGCCGTTATTAATACAGTATTAATTTTCGTTTGTGCTTGCATCACATTTAGTTGTTTACGTTCATTTACATGGTGCGTTTTGCTCATTGTAATATAACTTGCCAAATTAAGTCCACGTCAAAACCTCTATGAGAAGCAAAAATAGGCAAACAGTAAATGTTATGACTTTCATTCATTTTGCCATCGTACACAGTGTTGATGTGTCAGTGTTAAACTTATTCACAGTTTGTCAGATGCTCAAGAAAAAATGGACATTCAGCAAACACCAAATGCTCTTCCATCTACATACGTATTTATATATATGCAAAACATTCAATATATCACTCTAACTCATAATGTTGTACACAAGTCTCACACACGGGCTGTTTATAGATATACGTGTAAACAAATGTTTCAGTCTAATGTAATTAAGATACAGGAGTGAAGAACTGGGATGTACATGGATTTTGTCGCTATATATAAATGTTAAGAGCGTACGTGGAGCGTTTCTTTTGTGTCTTATAAATGTCGCTGTTTTTTTAATAATATTTTGAGTGTGTTTTCAAAGACGAATTGTTTTTATTTTCAAAAACATTACACAACAGTTTCATTTGTATATGATATATACGTACGTGTTAACTGTGTTTCTTTTCAGTATTAGAAATAGACAAAAACTATCTCTATATAAATATAAATGTATAAATATATTCAGGTCTGTGTGACCGAGTGCTTCCAGAGTTAAAAACAAAAAGATAAGCCATTTCTGAGAAAATACTTCCCTGAAATAGCAAGCAGAAAAATGTTGCAATAATTGCAAAGTTGTAGTTTATAGTGAACTGTGTGTATATCTAGTTTTCATTACGTGTTATTTAGGTTTCCCAATGGAGAACAGACCACTGCTAAGACAGTAAATACATCAATAAGGAGCCATTTTGTTTTAAACATGGCGCCTCTATCATGCAAACCTGGATTCCGCGATGTATCTGCCAACAAAACTTGCTAAAGTTCATACCCAGTTAACGGGGAATGTTCTCGGAACGTTCCTAGAACGTTCAACGCAACGTTCTTGCTACTTCATGGAAACGTTAGGCAAACGTTCTTACAAGCTCAAATTGTTAGCTGGGTATATTCCGTCATGCAAGTAGTGGGAAACCAGGCCACCTCCTCACACTGTGAAACCAGAGACTTCAAACTTATTAGTCTCCATTAGTTAGAAATCTCTAGTGATTAGTTAGTTGAAGTTCATTCCTTAGACGGTAGTAACCGCTGTCTTCCATTTGTGAGTCAATGTTACTGTTTATCTTGTGCTGTTCTTGTACTACGCGGATGTTTCGATGTTTTAAAACTCATTTCAAAGGCTGTTTTCTTTCTGTGATGTGTATTTTGTATAGTTGTACTGTATACAACACTGTCAGGTCACTAAAACACATTGGACATGTTTATATTAAAAAAGCAAGACCCCTCTATGAGGTTAATTTAGGTAACAGTGTTGTTTTAGAGACCCATACACTGCTAGCTAGATTTAACTAGCTTCACCTGTCAATGCAAAGCTTTTAGATCAACGTATCTGTATTTACATGCGTGAACACTCATTAAAACTCATCTCTGATGCTTTCCCCTTTCTCTTGTTTATATTTAATGTTTTCATGTGTTACATTGATATTTCCTGACAGGAGTGTTTGTGTATAGTATATATTTTGTATATATATAGTGTATATGTTTATATTTTTTGGTGGACATACATGTTTCAGTGTGATGTCAGTGAGCGTGTTTGGCTATTTGTGTATTTTAAATTACTGACTGTGCGTTCCCTTACAGAAAAGTCACGCGTTTCGCATGCGCAAAACACGCGATCGCACGTGAAAAACGCGTTATGATTCCATGATTCCAATTTACACGGGACGAGATTTTCACACAAAAATGTTGAAAATGTCACGCGTGATTTCACGTGCAGAAATGTGATTGGATGTGAAATGTGATTCTGGAACATTCTAGTGTGATACCATGGAAACCCACGTGTTTTTTCATGTGTGATCATGTTTTTGCACACGTGACACTCGCGTGTCTTGTCTGTAAGGGTGAGTTAATTTATTCAACTGTCTTTTTAATACTTTAACGGCAATTCAGACATTCTTGCACCCTGGTCATTTTTAAATATATGCATGAACAAGACTGTATGTTAAATGAATATTTTATGTGTACGTTTCTAATGGTACCAGGATCAAAAACTACACAGAAATGTGTTGAAAAACTAATCAGAACTTTATTGCTATGGTTAATGAGACTGGATTTCATTGTCTTACAATTAATTTTGGTGTTTACATATCACAAAGGGACTAAGAACCAGTGGTTTACAGCTAGTATAGTTAAATGAATAATCTGTTAACCAAATTCTTACAGTACACGCTTAACTTTTACCAGCCATCCACAGGTAAACCTTCCCCAGCTTTCTACTGTTCTTAATAAGTTTCCTTTATCAGCGATAATGTGATTATGTGATTTTAAATTGATCTTAAATGTATCTGGGGTGGACTGTTCCATTCCCGCTGTTAAAATCTTTTAGAACCTAGATCTAGAACCTCATTCTTTCAGTCAATCGGCTGGATGTAATCTTTCCTCAGCTGTAGTGAGATTTACTCCGACTTTAGCTTTCATACGCTACACACGGTGTGAAAACAGAATTAATTGTGAGGAACAGTCGTGCGCGCTCTCCGGGACTGGACTTTTTCACCCCATGAGAAGATACATTGCACAGTGGTGTTCAGTGCATGTAGTTCATCCTGAGAATTCCATACCCCAGCTAACAGGGAACGTTCTCAGAACATTGGCTAGAATTCTCTAAACGTTCTCTCGAAAAGTGACGTTGGTAGAACATTATACATCATACATATCAAAGATGTTATTCGTAAGTTGTTGGTGGAACGTTTTAAAAATGTTACTGAATTGAAAAATGCTGGAATAACGTTCTTATAACCAAGCAATAATGTTAATACAATGTTAATACAATACAAAACCTGGACGTTCTGAACGTTCCTAGAACTTTCAAAATAACATTTTTTTAATGTTTTTGTCACGTAACGGAAACATTACAGAAACGTTCTTACAACCTAATTTGTTAGCTGGGTACTTGTGTGTAGAACAATTGTAATCATGTTGTGTGTGTTTTGTTTTTCAGTTTCTGTGTCAATACTTTTGTATTTGTACCGTTTCCTTAAACACATTCTTAAATTTTAAGTTTTTATTGATGAAACTGATTCAGTGTCAGGTATATCGTGTGTGTTTTCTCTAACAGTTGCATTGTGTCTCTGTTTTTGTCCACAGTGTTAAGTTTTTAGCGCTCGGCAAACCTTCTAAGGAGACACAGTTAGTTGCTGAATTCTGAGAATTTTGCCGATGGGGCCCGTACCATCCACACTGTACACGTGAGGAACATCGGAGTGGCAGAAGGGGTGTGGAAAAAAATATAAGGAAAATGGAAATTTCCAAGGCCGGATCTTCACACGGTAACCAAAGCAACCTCACCGAAATTCTGGATCACTCCTCTACTTCCTCAAGACTGACTCGGAACACTGCACTGACACACGGTACGAAACAAAGACTCTTGAAGGAACGAAAGGAAAACATTCCAGTGTTTCTCGTCTGCCGTTAAAGATCAAAACACCAGATGATTCGACTGCCGCACTGACCTGGGCCCTAAGCTTCTGTACATTCGTCTATATTTCAGAATGAAGGACCAAGTTAGAATAATTATGTAGCATTTCTGCTAAGACCCTGTAGCATTTCTTGGGAGAATCTCCAACAACCTTTATAAAGACTGATCTCCATTGACAGTTTGCACAGAACGACTAAATATGGCTTTAGTCCTGCACAACGTTTTCTCTTGTTGTCCCCACTTAGCATTTTAGCAGCAAAATGTGTTGTCTGTGCTTTGCCGTGTGGTAGTTTCCATTGGCTGTCTGAGAAAAAAGTCCAAGTCTTAGAATAGCTTTTCCTTTTCTGAGTGAGTCTCAAGCTCTGGAGAGACGTCACGCCGCTCGAGTGTTGCTATTCCCAAACAGTCTTCCAATTTTTCCCGTGAGTTTAGGGGTGGCAACATCGAAAACGCATTCCCAACTGACCAAAGTGAATTTCCTGTGACCAAATAACGTACGAAAGATAAAATGGCACAAAATGCCTTCAGATTGTCCCTGTCAGATCTGAACGTTCTGGAAAATACTGCCCATCAAACCAGTGAGGTCATCTTGTCCCTTTAAATACCAACAGATTGGCTATACTGCAGGGGTGCAGACGTTTCCAAAAAACAAATTGCTTGTGTGTTTTGCACGGCGTCGCCCCAGAACCTCAGACTAAGAGGAGCGTTTCCGGTTCCTATAGTAAGCCTCTCTTGTTCCTGATTCTAGAGAAATATTTTGTAGTTTTGTTTTTTGTTTCACTTCTTTTTGTAATTTAGTACAGCTAATGCTGCCATAGAGTATAAAAATGCACATGAGAGTGCTCGGACCAATAACAAGCGCAAGTTTGTTTCAAAAAAGGGTATAAAGGTCAGGGAAATGCAACGACATTCTTAAAAATGTCCCTTTCTAAAAACAGTCCACGTAAGACTTAAAACTAAAACTGCCTTCAGAGTTTCCCCTCCTTTATTGTCTTGTATCCTCTCCTATTGGCTCGATGTCTCTCGCCGTTGCTCCTTTTTAACCAATCAGAGGAGGCGTCCCGTAGGTCACACCAAACTAATCAAGGAGATTAAATGTACAAAAAAAGAACAAATTTATATTTTGATATGTAGCTGCAAAAAACATCTCCATGGTTCACAGAGAGCGTGACGCCACTGGTGTTTGAATGCGACTGTAACGGCGCAGCAAGAAATGCAACGCCAACCACACGTCAGACAGTCGCACTGATTTACACACCGAACTTGAAGAACGAAATACTAAAAAAAAATGGATAAAATGAGGTAAAATGGATAAAATGAGGTAAAAATGGCTCTCTGGGAGGGAGGACGCAAAATAGATCATCAAAAGAGATTTTCCTCAGACTGAACTGTGAGAAAATGGATGTCAAAATATGAAAAAAAGAGGAAAAAAAACAACATGGAGAGAAAAAAAAGATTAAAAATGCATTTTTGTAACTTTGTTTACCAGCATGAGAACTTGCATGACTGTATTTTCTGCTAGCCCTTAGTTGAAGTCGGGGAGGGCTAAAATAATAATAATGAAAAAAAAAACAGTGTTAATAAAAACGGATAAATAAAAAAACGTGATATGCAATGGATATTTAAGAAAAATAATATATTTGAAAGAGCTATATTTTGTTTTGAAATAGAACGATAATGTTAATAAATTCTGAGCGCGAGCTCCACGCAGAACTGTTTTATTCGTTTAAAGAGAAAAAAAGAACTAAATGTCACCCAAATCTGTCGTTACATACTTGCCCCGTGTGATGTTGCTTTTTGGTTTACATGTTGCATATCAAAACACGCCCCAGACTGTTTGACATGTTTTGGTTGTGTCTCTGTGTATGCAGGAGGGGGGGGCTGAGCTGTCAGTCTTCTTGTAGACCTTAAATGTTCAGCTAATGTTCGGCTAATGTGACTGCACAGCGCATTACTTTCCTCTGTAGCCATGGTAACAACTGTGCTGATTCTGGAACCCTCTGTAAGTGGGATATGGCCCCTTTTCCCAGCATGCTTAGGGGCTGATGATGTTTCATTGTCGCAGTTGGAGTTCAGTTTCTCTCATTGGCAATAATATGGACGATAACCCAGAGATCTGTTCAACGAGATTGTAGCAAAGCAAAGAGGAGAGTCGTATTAGTTTCAGCATCTTCCTTATGAGTAGATACAGAATAGAAAACTGATGTTCTATTATCTCAGGTGAAATATGTCAAAGCTCAGTTGCGCACCAGACTCCTGCCTGCCTGGCTGCCATTGCTTGTCTCTCTGACCTGATAAATGATTGGACAAGCCCAGTTTTCTCAGTGTGATGTATTTCCTGTTGAAACAGGAAGCATGCGCAGGACACGTCAAAGGGCTCGTCTCCTAAAAAATATTACATGAACAAAGTAAGCTTTAGTTTATGTCACAGGCCACTGCAAAATCCTGTGAATGAAAGCGTCGAAGACGGTTGTAAAATGAATAAATTTCCGCACCATTGGTTTGTGCAATAAAAATGTTACTTTTGAAAGTTCTTAGAGTGAACGCCACTAACAACTTAAAAATACCGTTCTTGATTTATATGACATACAATGTTAAAAACGTTCCACAAATGTTATTGCAAGAACTTTTATGATAACTTTGAGAGAACTTTTAGCGAATGTTAGTCAACGTTCTGAGAACATTTTCCTGTTAGCTGGGGTACGCGGTTTGGGAAAATAGAAATATTGGTGCCGGTAGCTTTAAGGATGAAATATGGATGGTTACAGCTAGTTTGGATGACCAGATACCCTTGAATAAGGTGCTTGACATCACGTCGCACCTTTATATGAGTCTCTTTGGTCAGCACTGTCACTGCAGATGAAAAGCCTTTAATTGACACGTCAACAGAAACAGGAAAGAACATCAAAAGACGATTACGAGAGACTTGTGAAGGTTGTCGCGGGCCGCGGTCTGGTGTCAGAGAGACGCTTTGAGTTATTCCAGGTCTGCTGACATCATCAGCTTCTGATCTGTGGAATGCAAAGGACGGAAGTGGAAATATGATCTGTAGGAGAAAGACAATATCATACAGCTTTTATTTTCAAAACCTTACCAGATGAAAAGAAGACGTCTTCATACTGGTTCACCGAGTCCGTTTCCCACCCCAGAATGAAACCTTACAGCCCCTATAAGTCTTCGTTTTATTTTCTTCCGAAGTTGTGCATATTTATAGTTTTATAAATTATTTTGTTTATAATTATGGATTTATGGAATAATTTATATTTTCTACGGAGTTTTTGCTCTCGGTTCTTCACGTTGTCCCCTATCAAAGGTTGCTCATATTTTTTTATGGCCACTTTGCTGTTCATATACACGTATATAAATAAAAAAAACGCTGGTTTTATTTTAGAAGGCATTAGGACCACTTTGGTCCAGGGGTCGCAATGTAACACAGAATGAATATTTTAAACGCATGCTCTTCCAGAAAACACGCGACACATCCACACTGCCACACTGTTTCACTTCATAAGAGCATTAATTTGATTCCTAAACATTTTTCTTTTTCCTGTTAAAATTGTCTTTCGGTTTATGATGTGCACATATACACTTGCCCTTTTACAATGATTTGGAACGATAGACATGTCTGATTATTTCTCGTCTGATTCTCTGTGCCTGCTCAATGTGCGTTTGATCAGTTCTTTCTTTCTTGTGTATTAAGTTTGATGTACTTGAATTACAGATATGCAAACGCCACCTCTGACCACTGCCAATCATCCCGATCAATCAACATGATCAATAATCAATACGATTAAAGTGATTAACAACCATGATGTGCGTTTTCTGTTTTACAACACTGTTTTCAAACACACCTTAGACACAACTGGTTACCCAACATTTGCACAGTTAATTAATTTTATTTAATCAGATTAAGCAGAAATTATTGTTTTTTTAAATATGGCATTACGTCAAAATTTGACATTACATATTTAATATATACACACAGCACATAAATAATATGTTGTAATAAACTTTTTTATATAGGGGATTCTATAATACATACAATGATAAAGTGATTTCTAAAGAAAAATAATGTTGACTGTAAGGTATTAAAACAAGTGTAGAAACCATTATTAAAATTGTTTTAATTCAACAAATTTTAACTAGTAAAAATCATTTACTGTCGCTGCTCCTGCCAAAAACGCAATCCACTTTGAACTGTTCAGACGCTTTATTTTGTTAACAAACATTTCCGATACTCTGTATGAAATATTCCTCTGATGAGCAAAGAACAAAAAAAATCAGAGATCCAGACAAGCATTAGTAAGTTACCATGACCAATAATCAATAATCAATATTTATCAAGGCTAACAGCGAACATGCTAAACATCAAAGTAAATATTCAAAACATAATCCCATAAAACATTCCTAACATTCCGAAATCCCCTTATCCCACAAACTCATGATTCATTTATTCTTTTCCACAAACGGACCATCAAAACAAGCATTAGTTCAAAGAAAGAGAGAACATCCTAAATTCTTAGTCACAAAAAAAAGATGCAGAACATAAGACGGTTTATAGATTTACTGTGTGTTTGCTGGGGAATATGAGATCTGTTTAGCTTCACATTTGTGGTGGTAATTTAGAAACACTGAGGATTCTTCATCAAACATGCATGTTCATCTCTCAGTCCCGCATCAGTACTCCAGACCTCGCATGTTGGCGATGGAGGACGACAGTCTGCGTGGGAGGGGCTTGGCCGTCTGCCGGTATTCGTCTGGTTTGGCTCGGAGAAGAGTTACGATATTCTGCAGGGTTCTGGAGGTCTGTAGCCCCAAAGCATCCATAACATTACTCAAATAATCTGCCGAAACAAGGAAAACAAGAGGTTTTAAAGACCAGAACTACATTACAATGCTGACAAATAAACAAACCCGAAAGAGCAAACAAACGGAAATGAACAATGTTTCTCCACAAAATTCAATGCCATAAATCAGCAACGGTTTTAATAGTTAGCTTTGTAGACTCACAGTTTGAAAATCCGTCGTTTTACAGCTAACAATTTTATTAGTTTAGATTAAGTAAACATTTTTTTTTGTTTTTTAAACGTTGTATAATTGTTATTGCTTGGTTATAAGAAAGGTAGTCAAACATTGTTTTAAATTCTATAATGTCTTAAAGCATTCCACTAACAAACTAAATAACAAAAAGAATAACGTTTTTGAAAATTATGTAAAGAAAGTTCTACTAAAGTTACTGCAAGATTGCTTTTGATAACTGAGAGAACTTTTAGAGAATGTTAGCCAACATTCTGAGAATGTTCACTGTTAGCTGCGATTGAAAACCTGGGATTCAAACTGTAATTTAACCTTATAATATAATTCTAGATTTCAGAATATTCCAGATTCTACACTACTTCTATATTAAATAATAAAATCTAGAAAATCTATACTACAAAATGTGATTTCCTCACTTCCACTGAAGCACACGAGATGCTCTTTGGAACATTCTCAGATCATGCTGCGAGAACACGGATCATCAGGTTTAGCACAAACATGTGCGGCCCATGCCAGCTCAAGCGGATGATGTCATTAAAGCACGACACATACTAAGGCATTCTGACATTCGTGTGCATTTATCAAAACTTGCCATTTAAGTTATACGGGTTGCCACCAAAAAATTTATTTAAACATTTTCTCTAGTGGTTTAAACTTTTTGGACCCCCGTGTATATTATACTATGCTGTACATCAGTTACTGAAGGTGATAAAAGTGCTGTAATGCAATGATGATGTCACCAATGTCAGTTGCGAGCTGTTTGGTTGCATGCGGGCTCAGCTCGGGAATCTGTAGGATGACATCACAATAGGTCTGCATGGTTGCCCTGGCGATAGACCCCAGCCAATAATCTGCAGTGTTCTCCAGCTCTGGAACATCATCACCTGCAGGAAGAAAAAACATCATCATTTGAGAGTGTGTGTGTATATTTATGTATGAATTTGCTGTCTGTATGCATTACTCTGCTGGGTAGAGAGTGTGTGTGTGTGTGCTTATATATCCACCTTGTTCTGGTGGATACGGCAGTTTGCCGGTATGTAAGGCAAGTTCCAGTGCTGGATCCTCCTGAGTTACAAATGGCTCCAAATGCAAAGGCAAAGACATGATATACTGCCCAATCTATAAACAAACATATACACACATATATAATATACTGCCCAATCTATAAACAAACATATACACACATATA
>JAZGTI010013980.1:0-14440 GCA_036877585.1 Botia kubotai
GCTTGCAAACTGGACGCCCTCTCTTTCTTTCAAGTGAACATTTAATGAATTATGAGCTCTTAAGGTTTCATTTGTGTCTCTGCTGGTGGTTTTAAATGTCAGAATATCCGCTCACCTCCTCTCTAATACCTCCTTCATTTTCACCATCTTTTATTTTAGTCTTTATTGTGTGTCTCCGGTGGCCTGGGGCGCTGTTGTGCTCGTGAACTGAGTGGGTTGGTGTCACACTTTCCACAGCAGTGAGCATGTATTTATCTGAAATCAGAGTTCCGTTAAGACGTTTTTGACAGCTTGTTGTCTTATGAGTGACTGTTAGTCCAAGCGAATGTGTGTAGGTGAAGATTTTCTTCAGCGGGTGTTGCGGGCAGCAGGTGGAACTTCAGAATGGATTCAGATCAAGCCAACAGCAAATGAGTGGTAGTCCCAACAGCTGCGTCTCAGATGGTTAGATCTCTTTTAGAGATAAAGAGAAGAGGAGCAGAAGATGAGAGAACAGGCCTTTTGTTTCCATGTTTGTTCTGATGTCCCGTCAGAGCTCTGGGTTAGGTCCTGGTGAGATCCATCACCGGAAGACATGTGCTTTACAGAACAGAAACCTTCCTTGTTTCCTGTGTTTAGGAGATTGGTGGGGCGTAGAAATGGGTAACGACAGTCAGCTGGTCATCCAGCAGCGGCTTGTTGTTTAGTGTAATTGAGTTTCATGTCATTTTGATATTTTTAATGGTACTACATTTTGCTTTAGCTGTTAGACATAGGACAAAAAAATGGTCCCTGTAAACATGTTTAGACATGTTTTCAGTTGCATCTTTCCAGTGGTTTTTGTGACAGTGTGTAAAGTTAAAAGCAATCCAGTTTATAAAAACAAGACTTGACAAGACAACACTCCAGTGTTGTTGCACTCTGTCTAACTGGTTCTGAATGCAAGAACATGTCTCTGTAACACCCTGTAAAAACGAATTCAATCTGGATCAGGTGGAACCTGAAGCTAGAAGAATTATACAGGACTTCTTTGTAACCACATATTACTACTTTCAGGCAGCCCACAGGTTTGTTTATTTTAAGATTAGTAGTTTTGCACATCCCAAGTGGAGTGTTTGGTCTATGTGCCCACTTGGGCGAGTGATTGAGGGGTGTCCAATGAGGTTTCGTGGGGTCCATATGGGACTGTGTTTTATCTTTGTCTAGGTGCTGCTGGTCTTCTGGGAGTCTGGCTGACGTGCTTGATTTATTGTGATGTGTTCGCCTCCCTCTTTCTGTTTCCTTCTCATATGCTCTGTAACACACACACATACCAGCAGGCCATCTGAGCCTGGTCACCATCCACTGCTGTTGTGAATGAAATCCCTGGAGACAGGCCGAGAACAAACAGCTTGGAATCAAAGCATTTATAAACACTGACTACATACAAAATATATCCTTATGGAACCTACAACATGTGAGCCCCATTTGTGCTTATTGTGCTAATCTATAGCTTGTGTTTAAAAAGCTAGTGAGCTGCTTACCCAGCAAACAAGGAAAAAGTAGCTGACTATAATGCTGGGAAGTATGATTGCTTACAATGCATTCATCTAATTAATATGGACAATTTTATGCAGCATTTTTGTGTGCTGTGTATGTTTTGCGTATAAGAACATTGCGTTGTTAGTTTAACAACATGCCACTCATCAAATCTATTGTAATATATATATAGCTTTCCTGTAGCTCAGTGGTTAGAGCATGGCGTTAACAACGCCAAGGTCATGGGTTCGATCCCAGGGATTGCACGTACTCATTGTATAGTGACCAATGTGTAGTATAATGCAATGTAAGTCGCTTTGGATAAAAGCGTCTGCCAAATGCCTAAATGTAAACCTAGAGCGTTCCAGATAAGTTCCATTCGTAGTTATGCCTATGAAGGCAGTAGATAGAGACCCAAAAACTAGATTATGGAGGAGGGCTTGTGTTATTAAAGTTTCTTAGATGTGTGGGCCTATGTGTGAACGCTCATATCTTTCTCTGTACATTCAGTTGATATAAATGAGCATCTGTGTGTGTGTTCGAATGAGATGATGAAGCCTTAGGCTTGAAGTTATAAAGCAGCCACAGAGGAACACCTGCTGGAACTCTGAATGGCTTTTTTTTTACCACCATAACAGGGTGACCTCATCAGAAGAACCACATAAATGTTTCTGTCGAGCTGTGCATTGTGCTTTCATAGTGTGTTGAAGTACACAGGATGGAAACTCTGAGCTGGCAGCAGCTTCTTCTCGGTCTGATGAGAAACCTCCCTTAGACTCGACTCAGTGTAACGTGGCCTGAAACCGCCTGCAGCGCTGTGACTGACTCTACCTCAGTGTGAAAGCCTGTTAAACTGTCAGACTGGATTTGTCCCTGTGGGATTGGCTGCCTTCAGTCTGTCACTCAAAGCGGGAGACGTGTCACTCATGGGTGGGAGTGAGAGATGTTTCGTGTATGTGTGGTCTCTTCAGCTTTATAAACACCATTTCCTGATGCAGTCTTTGTTGTTTTTTAAAGATATGTTTCTTTACAGTGCATAAAGAGACAGTAAGTGTTTTTAGATAACACAAGCTGTTGTGTTAGTTCATTATCAACTTTAGACTCTAAACAGCTTGTTTGTTAAAAGCAACACTAATAATTATGGTTACACTGTAGAGATTTGAACAAACCTGTATCTCTAATTGTTAAACTTTGGTGCATCACTGAGAAAATTAGTTAGTTGTTGTGCTTAGATTAGACTAGTTTGCTAAGCATTTAGGTTGAGACTTCCGATAGTTTGAAAACCAAGCCAAAATGTCATAACCACCGAACAGCGTCTTAGCAAACACCCAGAACTCCCTAACAACCGCATATTTTTGCCTTAGGCAAATCCCTAGTATTGTGATGGCTTTTAATGATGTGGTTTGTCCATTCAAAGTTTCAAAACTGATCTAATTTCTAACTGTCAAACGCTCCATCAGCGTTTCCTCCTGTGTAGGTGCCCTTAAGCTAACGAAAAAGCGACTTTATTAGTTCATTACCAACTTTTAATTCTAAACGGCTTGTTTTTAATTAGAATAATGAAACTCCCGGATATCCCAGACTTTTCCTTTAATTAAAACACCACAGTTAAGTGCTTGGACATGCCCCCACTGCAAGGTGTGTGTGTGTGTGAAGGCTCAGATCTGCACTTACACTGATAAAGCATCATAGATCCTCCAACAGTCTTATTCAATTGAATCCAATATTGATCTGCACTGTCCTGGAAACAGCATCCTCAGATCAGCCCATGAACAGATTTATTGTGAAATAAGAGGAGAAACAGACTCATCACTATTTCATAAGAACAGGTTCTCTGGAACTCTGAAGAACAGGTCTAAGAACTTTGTTATTTAGCTTGAGGGACCTTGATCTTATTCATGATAGACAGAAGCAACTTTGATATGACCTGATGTATAATTCTTTTTGTTTGGACCTCTACAGAGAGGCAGGAAATGTTGTGGTTATGAGGGTAGACAGGATCTGGAAATGCCAGATTTGAACTTGTGTCATCTACAGAAGACAATGCTACAGCTCAATGTTTCAGAGCATGTCTACTAACTCCTAGGCCATGGTCCCCACAAAACAAGTGTAAAAGCATGCTTCTTAACTGTGTTGATTTATGTTCTATTAAAACTTTCGGAGAGAGGACAGCAGTCTGTTGTTCTAGAAAGCACATTATTGGACGAAGGGAGTACACTAGCATCATTATTGACTCAAAGCCACAAAAGTTTGATATTGAGTTGATGGGGATTTTAATCATAATTTATACAGAAATATTTAAAATTGGATATGCACCAAGAACTGTAGTCCCTCTGTGGGCACGTTTAGATGATCTCCGTCTTGTGTGGAGCATAAGATGTCTCATGCTTCTCAAAACTGGGAGCATGGGAAATCTGTCCAGCTGTTGCGGTAAGTTTCTGCCTTTGTTGGCCGATCTGACAGCTGTACCCACTGCAGCTTCCTAAATTCATCACCACACAATTTGCTCAGATCTGTTGTGTTTCGCCAGGAAACAGGATGTTGCTAACCATAGACATTGTTTTCTTTGTTTATAGCGTTTGTTTGGCTATACACTGTAAAACTAGCTTCTAGCTGCTAGGTAGAGGCATGTTGTATACAAACAATGGTGCTAAGAAACTAGTTACTAAATAGATGGGAAGTTTCTCATTGAAACTCATTTGTGATCAGTCTAATAAGGCTATCTGTTGTAAAAAATGAGTTTTCACAGTTCGTCATTTACCATCACAGATGTGTTGCCGTAACTTCAGCGCTTAAAATAAAATGTGAAGAACCTCAGAATCGTGATGCGAAGTCACGTGCACCTCGTCTACATCAGCACCAGTTGATTTCCTTCCAGTAAGTGCAGTCATGGTTTAGATCTTGATTGCTGTAGCAGAGCTACCCAAACAGGAAGTGACCGAAAAAAGTGTCCTTCACATGGCTGTGGTGTCATTCTATTTCCTGTTGGTGTTGTGTTGGCTTGAAAAATACATTATCATCAGCCCAGCCCAGTATAAGCTCTGTTTGAGCTGAGGATACAAGGTTTGTAGCTGATTTCATAAAGCTGATCATTGTAAAACTAATCTCAGATCTCTTTTTCCTGTTTTTCGCTGTAAGCTAATGGTAACATGCTGCGGTGATTCAAAATAACAGCCCGGGTTACAGAAAAAAATTATATCAGTATTTGTTAGATGATAAGCTTTGGTCCAATTGGGGGAACTTCTTCAGAAAACTACTGGCACACACACAAACACACACACACACACACAGTTTGTGGCTCATCCGGGTGCTGTGTCAAAGCCAGTGGTCACTCGGTGTGTTGAAGACATTGTTGTTTTATTAAGAAGGCATACCTTACTTGTTTCCTCCTTATTACATGCAACTTGATGGAGTTCTGGAAGTGATCTCATCTCCAGGATGTCCACTGCTGATGTGAACAGACAGTCTTTTTCTTGGTAATGTTACATGGAGTATACCAGGAATGAGCTGTATAAGGCACTGTTTGAGAAATGTAGTTTTACAAAGACAATTTAGACAACTTTACAGCTCAGATTTGCCCAACATAGTGCTTGCCCACTAGGCTTCTGTTGTAAGTGCAGTACAAATGTGTTTATTTTTTGTGAAGGACAAGTTGAAATTGTATGTGTTACTTAACAGAAGTCCTTGGCAGTAGTAGCAGGTTGAATGTATTTGTTGGCTTTGAAGGGTATAATGCACATAACAGCTATAAATCTCTAAGTATACACTGTTAAAAATGGCAGAATTGGTTTTCTGAGAAGACAGCATCTGCGTAGGCACAAAGAGCCCACAGCTGGAGCTTAATGTGGTGCAGAGTTCCACAGGTGACATTATGTCTACCATATTGTGTATTATAGAGATAGAATCTAATATATCTGCTGCATTGTGTTGTATCTTGCATATTGTATAACAGAGTGCTTCTATGCATTGCACAGTTTTATTGGCTGCTGCTGTTTCATAGAAATTTTCCTTTAGGCTTCAATAAAACACTTCTGTTTAACTGTCTGTCTGTGAATGTATTCACATAACCATCTGCTGAGGAAACACATCTAGAAGGAGAACCAGAGAGGCTGAGAGAATGAGTTAAATAGAAAGGGGTCTTTTACTCATGAGTGTAAGACAGCGTGTAATGAATGACACAGGAGAAAGGAATGATGGAGTCTCCCCTCAGCGCAAGAGTTCTGAGAAGCGCTGACTTACAGCTCAGCCATTCCACACTGTGATCAAACCCGGGGATCACCCAGAACAACCAGTTACACACACTTACACTCACTGACACAAGCTCTCCTACATGCTGAATATACAATGAGTTTCCCTTCCTCATCAAGACTGCGATGAGTACAGCTAGTGCGTTTTTTCTGGGATCATTACACACTGCGAGAATTTATAGCCCTCTATATGTCAAGCTATTGTTGGCTGTGGCTGGGCGATATCGACATTTCATTCATAATTGTATTATGTTGATTTTGGATGCATATCTTTAATGATTCTCGATGATTTTCAGAGTAATTTTACTGGAAAGTGGTGATCTGTCATTTCCACCAAATGACTGTTGTGGCCAAGTAGATTCAAAACTGCTTAATGCAAATACAGTAAAAAAATCATGTCAAAATAGTTACGTGTTTTCACTCATTGGGCCTCATTTGTGATATAGAAGCAGAACAAATGTATGTGAACTTTTTCTTAAAGATGACGCTAATGTACCTTTGATTCATAGTTTCGAATTGATTCATGGCCTTTATTGAAAATCTGTCTTAACGTTCTCATACTTAAAAAAGGTCAAAATACATATTCATGTTGTTCTCACCCAGCCGTAGCCAAGACACCAAAGCTTCCAGGGGCATCATCACACACTTAAGGGAAATTCCTCCCTACAAAATATCATCATTTCCAGCTTGAGCTCCTTTTCCCTGATCCTCATGCTGGAAATACAGCAGTAACTGCTCCTCTCAGGTCATGAGAGCTCACAATGACCCAGAATCAGCCTGAGGTCTGGGGCCCATCTGCTGGGATGTGGTAAGACGGACATGAGCGGGGTTGAGACATCTTGTAATTATACGCCTATGGCTCAAGCCATGCCAGTGAGAGGTGCAGCATGTGGGTGGAGAGGAGGAAGAGGATGGAGTCTTTCTTTAGAAATGCTGACTCTAAAGAGCTCAGTGACACGCGCTTAGTCACTTTGTGGGTGAGCCGTTTTATTCATCCGTTTATTCTGTATATTAATGAAGAAAGCTGTTCTGAAAACACAACTCACACTCAGTGTTGATTAAAAGAGCAGAAATGCGGACGCTACAGGAAATGGAAGCGCAAGCTTCATGCAGGAAGTGAACAGGAGCTGACAGAGTTTGTGAATATGATTTTCAGTTCATTTCCCTCAGCACATTCTGTCTTCTCTGTTTCTGTCTTTCTGTCTTTTGTCACATTAGCAACAGGTTCTCGGTTTTGATTTCCCATTGTTGTCAGATTGTAAGACCTGTTATTTTGAAAATGGAAAAACAAAAGCCTGAAACACAAATTCTTATCACAAACTCGACAGAAAAAGCCAATGGGTCAAGGAACTATTCTAGAAGATCAAACTGCAGCATCTGGGCTGCAGAGGAGATAAGATGTGCAAGTTTATTTGCTCATGTCTGTGCGGTACACATGTGTTTGTATGGGTGAGTGCATCCAGAGGCTCCAGACAGGGCTTGAGCAGAGAGTAACATTTATTCGTTATCTAGAGTGATTGATGTTGTGCTTTGCTTAAAATGCATGTTTGGGCTACGCTTGTGTTTTAGGCCACTGTGTCCTGATTGACTGCTGTTCCGTGTCGGTGCACCCAGGTAAAGTGCAGTTCTAACAGCAGTTATCAGTTTGAGGCTAAACTTATGATTCACAACTGGTCTGTAATCAGTGTAGGTCGACACCCACACGTTGACTAAACTGCTCTCAGATATTTTGACGTGACTTCAGTCTCACTTGAACTCGATTCATCTTGTTTTACCTATCAGTTGTTTCTCCTACAAAGCAATAAGATGAAATGGAGAGCAAATGAAAACTCTGCATGTCATCTCGGATGTTTCTGCTAAAATTTAAGGCTCCAGTAATCTCGCCTGTGTCTCAAGGGTTCTAAAAGCAATTTCAACCGTGGAAAAACATGGCAAGATACTAAAATTCCAACCAATCAGAGAAGGTTAGGGAATGTTCAAAAATTGTGTCATTTGTGCATTTCCATTTGATGATGTTAGTGGTGCCAAAATTACGCAATTCTCATGAGCTATGAAAGAACAAACCCATAAGCAATAACTTTTGATGAGATGACATGTTTTTACACCTGGTGTCTAAAGACATATGCACACCCACACACAGAGTTCCACTTATCACATGACCTGACAGGATTTCTCCCCCATACACACACAGCACTAATGGCATCATGATGGTGGTGTAATGGCAGAGTCAGATGTGCAGACAGTGCTGTGGTGTTTGTGTTGAGTGCAGCACAAGACAAAGAGCCTGAGCTGTTCTACAGGCCATAATGTGCTGCTGTTATAACAGCGCGTGCCATGCGGGACGTGCAAACACACGCACACACACACACAGTTTGTGCAGTTAATTTTAATTATAGGGACAGCTGTAGTGTTACTTTCTGTTTTTGTGCTTATGGCATATTTTTGTGTGCATATTCTTGTTCATATTTTTGCACATGTTAATTCTCACATTCACAGTTCTCTCTTTCTCCTTGTATTTCATGGGGTAGCAAGAAAAGAAATAGAAGAAGTGAAACTGATGAAGAGAATAATTTACACCCACATTATACTGTTTATTAACTGTCAGGCCAGTATGACTAATGTACGGCTGCATAGCAGAACAAGTTATTTTTGAGTATTCACTCAACTAAGCTGCAAAAATGACAAAAGAAAGCAATCACAGCATTTGTGTAATGAACAGCTTGCTAAAGGGAAATATTACCATTGTTTAACTTAAATTTCAGTCTGTTTCACACACAAAGCTATGAGGACTTCAGGACTATAGAAAACTCTTTTGCTTTCAGTAAAAAATAAAAGCATATGGGTTTGGAACAACAGCAGCTGTGTCAGACCAACATTATCTCTTGCTTTGGGTGTCAATACCACAGACACTCATGACTTCCATGCACTGGTCTGTGTTTCACTAATCTTGAGTTTCCGTTGCACAAAATTTGAGACTTTTTGCCTTATGCCATATATTTTTAAATTGATGTTTACATAAATCGTTTCTTTTAACCTGAACTACTTTCAAAAATATGGACCATTTTTTGGCTAGCGTTTTGGTCCATATGGTTATGTACAAACTTGGAACAGAACGTGAGAAGAGCAAGAGTATGTGTGTACGTTGTTACTGTTTTTGTTGTAGGCTGCAGGATGTATTGTGTTCTCGTGATCGTGGCTTTAGTAGCGAGAAACAGCATGCAGAGCGTATCAGATCCAGTAGCTGGAAGACAGTCAGACTCAGAGCCAACAGCAATTATCTGTCTGGGGTGAGACCGTCTGTATTGTAAGGCTGTTTCTAGGACACACATACACATATACACACACACACACACACACACTTTCAAATTCTTGTTCATGGCTCATGTTAGAGTTTGGTATTTTACTCCAGCTTGTATTTTGACCTAAAACTTTTAGCCCTGTTAGAAAGATCATTAAATTAAAAAAATTAACCCAAATGTTGCCTTTTAATAGTAATATGCTTAATAAACATCTTTGTGAAAATGTACTTGCGTGAAATAATTTAATTGTAATGAAACTACAAATGCAATATTTAAAATGTAAAACGTTTTAGTGAATCGTGTAAATGTGACACTTCCCTTCCTGGCATTTTACTGTCAATGCGTGACTCACTTTATTTGCATGTATCTGAACATTTTGTTTACTTTGTTCAGCCTGTGTAAAAAATTAAACGAGAGATGAGAGAGATGTTATCTTTGACCCAATGAGAGGGGATGAAATCTCTTAAATCTATAAACCAACTAGCACAGAGTGCTGGCTGAGAGGAACCAATCAGCAAGATGCTGCAGGCGTGCATGCTACAGCAGGCCTGTGGAACATGCTAATCAAATGCCTCTGTAATGGTTGACCTATGCATGTGTGCATATATACACACACTTGCATGTACATACACTGAAACCCTGATGCCAGGAGAGACTGAAGAAATTTATTAGATAAACTAATCAATGAAAAATCACATGGAGCTGCTAAATATTGTGTTTGCGCTTTTTTTGTAATACATTCGAAATGGAATATTTTGTAGGCAAATATTTGTTTGGTCTCTGAGAAGCCAATTTGTCATAAATGGCGTGCTGAGTTGATTATGGCTCATTGGATATTGTTCGGCTGAAAGTGGATTTGAATCAATAAGTCAGTGTGGTTGGAATGATGGAATTGATTTCTCTGTGGCTCATCTCCGTTGCAGAACAAGCTCTCTATCACTATCTCTCCCTTTCATGTTTTCTGTCTTTAAAGGGGTACGTAAACCTAAAAATAAAAATAGAAGATCTGTCACTGTTTACCAATGTACAGCTTCAGTCCCCATTCAGTTTTATTATATTAACAAGATAATGGTCAGAACATTTGTCAACATTTCTTCTGCAGTGCTCAATTGAAAAAATGGTTTTTGTTTTGAATGTTATTGTGTTTTGTGCTGGGGCACAAAACACAAAGAGATGGGGGTGTGCAGGATGTGGTAAGAGTATATCAAGAAGGCCTAATAGCCAGGCTGGGGCTAGGGGAAATTTCTGCAGGGGACAACCCCTGTTGACAAAACCAACCCCCACCCTCCATGCCTGTTTCATTTCCTTAAGCACTTGTGTCCTCCCTTTCCCCTGGGACAGACCTTAACTAGGCAGTGGTTTGATGAGACAGAAGTGTCTCTATTCTTTGTTTTGATTGGCACTAGGCAGTTTTCTCCAGACAGTCACACACACACACACACACACACACACACACACCAGCACATAGGCCAGGCAGCCCAGCCCCCAGAAACAAAGACAGAAAAGCCTGGAATTAATATTCTTATACCCCCAACTTCAAAGAGAATGTCGTCTCTCTGATTCTGTCTTTGAGTCTGTGTTTATTTGCAGGTCAGAGATGAGAGAATGTGCCACACACAGAGAACCAAGTGACAACTCTGAGCCTCAGTGCTGAATTAGTCTCTGTACTTCAAGGGCTAGCTCACCCAAAAATGAAAATTGTCATTAATTTCCCCAGCATGTTCTGAAAACTGTCCTTCTTATGTGGAATACAAAAATAGTATTCTCAGAAAATGTCCAAGCTTCTTTACGCATGCAGTGAAAGTAGATGGGGTCCAAGCACCGTTGTAGTCACCATTCACTTTCATTGTATGCAAAAAAGCAGATATTTAGCATAAATTTAACATGAGGGTGAGTAAATGTTGATAGATTTTTTTATTAAAAGGTGAGCTGCAATTTTTAGCCCTGCATTCAGGAGTTCCCCAGAGCTACGTACATAGCCCTCATAAATTTGATACCTCTTCAGTCTGGGATGTTGAACCTTAATTACATGTATCGTGTGCAAGAGTCCTACGCGGTTGAATAGGCTGATATGTACTGCTCTCTGTTAGTCACTGTTCTTGTAATCAAACCGATTGTATTGTAATTTGAGCTTGCACTTTGAATCTCGCTCGCTGTGAATGGCGTAAAACACCCGCTGTCTCCGAGGACTCATTACAGAAGGATAATAAGGCTGAAATTGCTCTTTTCTAGAAACTGTTTTGCCCCACAATTTTGTTTTTATACAGTCGTGGACAATATCACACATGCTGTGACTGTTATCTCGTCTAGTCATTTTTCAAAGGCTGTTTAGGGCCTCATTTGTGGAATTAGCAATTTTAGCATATAGAGAGGATTTGCTAATAAGCGAATGAAATATTCCAGCCACATGAGTTGGTGTTTGACAGCATTTGCATGTTAATGACTTAGCCCTGAGCAGAGACACTTACCATTTTATTATTTGAATATTTCTTCGTTAGATTGCATAAACTGCGAATCTGTTTACACTGAACCTTTTTCATAAAACGTACATTGCCTCACATGAAATGAAATGAATAAACCTCTGTTGCCTTTTGTACAGCTCTGCGTATTTAAACTCACAAAGCGCTTACTGTATCAGATAAGCTCCGTGGTGTCTTCACACAGGAAAGACTGAGGCAGTAAAAATTGGGGAGATAAAAAGTATGCTTTAAAAGCATCTTATAACTTCTAAGAGATCATCTCAAGCCCTCAGCAGGTCTTAGAAGTTTTCTTGTATGTTTCTTTCTATCAGCGTTTGCTTTTTGGACAAGCCTTTGAAATGCTGTTGTTGTGGTATTTTTTTAAGGTTGAGTGATGTTTGTTTACGACGTGTTTGTCTCGCACCACAGCACGACTGTAAAAATCTCAACTTCATATTTCAGAGTTCTCATCCAGGTTGTGTTGAAAATGAAGCTGCCGATGAGGGCACAAGAATTAGATGAGATAACTGCCATGAAATGCTGACATACAGTGTGTTTACTGTCTTTGACGGTTTCCCAGAAGCTATTAATGGTTGCTAGGGTGTTCTTTGTGGTTGTTAGGTGGCTGCTTACTGATCGAAGTTTCTGTGATATCCTGGTCCCTCTTTCAGTACAAGTATTTTGCCAGTTTTATTACCTGCCAGGCAAAAATTGTAAGTCTTTGTGGGCAAATTCTCAGCTGGGGAGGTTTGGCAAACATGAGTTAGTTATTTTTAGTAGTTTTTCTTCTGTTTTTTGGTATGACTAAACTGTTAATTTGAACAGTACAGTTACTGGAATCCCATCAGGATTTCATGAACATATTTAAAGCATCTGACTTTGAGTGGATTAGTGTGTGTGTGTGTTAGAGATTAAAGTAAGAGGGGTTGTGGGAGCATTGATTCAGTCATAAAATGGGCTTGTGATGTTTCACTCCCTGTACGCTAGTCTCTTCATCCTGCTTCCCACTACAGAAAGAGAAGACACCACTTCAAGGTCCAGCTGTTTAGTGGAAGAACATGCAGATCACTTGACTAATGGACAGGCTTGTTTGTCAGTTCCTCTGTAAATGATTGTGATTTTAATAATTTATAGTATATTTGTGTTTGGGTGTTGCCAGTAATTTGTGTGTGTGTATGTGTGTGAAACATTGGCAGGAGGCAGGAGGTCCTGATAGATATCTCATCTGTGCCTCAGCTCTGAGGTGCTCTGAATGCTATTACCATTCTCTCTCTCTCTCTCTCTCTCTCTCTCTCTCTCTGTCTCTCTCTTTCTCTCTCTCTGTCTCTTTCTCTCTGTCTCTCTGTGTGTCTCTCTCTCGGTGTGGTCCTGCTGTGGAGCAGTCTGCCAGGTGTTTTATTGATGAGTCATGTCTCTGGCCTGGTGCTCTGACTCCTGCAGGGAGCTTTCAGATAAAGGAAGAGCCGAGAGGGCGAGTAAATTCAACACTAATTACATCACTTCTCATTTCTCCTCTATTCTGACAAACGTACCCTTGCTGCTGCTCAGCATCATTATTTCATAGGTAAACGAGTGACTGACAATGATGCAGTTAAGTTGTTTGTGCAAGCACTTTGTTTGCGACCGTTATTTATTATAGTTTGTGTTTAGTGTTGTGTAGAGAGGGCTGGAAACTTCCCGTATAAGCACCACAGCTACACTTTTAATTACTGTTTTTCAGTAGTTGATGGGCTGTTTTGATGAATAGCGTATTATTTCAGTAACAAGCTGTTTTTTGTAGTAAGAAAATGTTGCATGTCTGGTTTTTGTCACATTGTTTTGTGCAGTAAAGAGGAAATAATCGAAGTAGTTACTTGATATATTACCCATGATATATTATGAGCAGTTAGTTGCAGGAAAGGTTACAGTCATAAAGCTTCCTCAATCCAGACGATTACTGCTATAAATTAATATTCAGCGATATTTGACAGCTCTTCCACATATCGAGCATATTTGTTCCGCAGCAGAGCTGCACTGTGACTGAAAGCTGACTGGCGTAATGACAGTGTTTATAGAGGAGGGTGTGTGCTGCCGAATGTGGGTCAACGAGAAAGTGAAACACAGTAACAGGGTGAAGTCCTACAGGTGTCAGGAAACCTACAGAATGTCACACTGGCCGTTATACACGACAGGTGCATCCAGGTCTGTCGCAAACGCTTCTCAACCACATGCATCTTGTCATGCATCGTGTGTTTGCAGATTGGGGTTGAGCCTATAGTTCTACAACAGTTTCTCATGCCAGAATAGTGGGCATGATCAACATTGATTGCCTCTTTCTCCGATGACCCTTTCTCAGATGGGTCACCATTGTTGACTTGCCGTTTAGTTGCCCAACAGTCCATTAATTTAGTTGATGTTTTTGTGTATATAAATCTTTTTTTATTTTATTTATTTTCAGCAATATTTATATAACCACAGCATGCTGTGCCTTAGACTGTAAAACATGAAAGGTTGTGCCTTCAAATTCATCCACTGCAATGCAATGTAAATCAAAACCAAACCTAATCATACAGTAACAGTCATTCAGATTCATATATTTTTTAAATATGTAGTTTTGCACTTCAAAATTCTTCTACTGCCACTGAAGAGTTTAGTTGCTCATTAACCTACAAAGTTTCTGCAAGCCCTTAGAAAGTGAAGCACTCCCAGAGAGCATGATGGATATTTGACCACTGAGCTAGTAGGAGGTCTCTCTCTCTCGCTCTCTCTCTCGCTCTCTCTCTCGCTCTCTGGCTTTTGGATTCTCTGCTTTAATGGTCTGGCTATTAATCAGATCAATGCCTGGTCTCTGCCTAGCCACCATGCTGTTCAAATAACAGCTCAGTACTGAAAGTACTTTTATGGGTACATTTGACGCTCCCCAATGTACACTTTTAGACCTGACTGTAATGAAGTACTT